>NC_051168.1:78519070-78691570 GCF_013339725.1 Rhipicephalus microplus
TCGATAATTTGGCGTGCGTGTAACATGTGTTCTTTTTCTTCATATTTCTTGCCGCGGAAAGTTTCAAGGTATACCCTCACAGACGCAGCTACAAGACGGAGTCAGCGATTGAGCATCTCTTTATGAACAGCTTTACTGAAAGCACTGAACTTTTGTGTCGATCTCTCATAATAAAATAAGTGCAAGGGGCTGTTATCTTAAAGAACATTCAGTCAAAAACTAACAATTTTTAAAAGTTTTGTGTCCCTTCTTGTGATTCTTTATAACATCAAATTAACATCAATAAAGAAATAAAGCATGCCTACAAAATTGTATTGGGTTGTTTGATACATAATTATAAGCCTTAATTTTACCGATGTTCACCTAGACTGATTCCGGATTTTTTTTCTCGCTTGCTTCCTCAGCACTTCCCAAATGTTGCCGAAAACGTCCATGCAAAAATGGAAAAATGTACACATGCCTTTTTGGAGCTGGTCCCCAAAAAGTAGCATGCGGTAAGTATCTTGTTCTGCTCATAAACTATTTAAATTGCTGTTTAGGCAATGGAAGTACAATCGTCGCTGCAAAGTAGTTCGCACCTCACGGCACATGCGCGTAGAGCAAGTCGGCGTCGTTACCACTCTCACTTCCATGCGAGAGATGGCGCTGATCCCGCTGTGGCACTAAACAAATTGAGAAAGTAATCGCGGAGGATAATAAGACAGTGTGGACATACACGAATCCAATAAGACTCTTTGAGCTAGAGCTTACTAAGGCACCCGACAAGTCACCCCGGAAAAGAAGACACAAACCCAAAAGTTGGTGGGATGAGGAAGTCAAGAGAGCCATAGCAAAACGTCAGGAAGCCTCTAGGAAACACAGACATGCTAAGCAGCGGGGTGAACCGACATATGATGTTGAAAGAAAATGGGAAACCTTTCTAAGCTGTAGAAGGGATGTATCCCTTCTGATCAATGAAAAGATTAGAAGAAAGGGAGCTCAGTGGCTGGCAAAAGTACATAAAAAGGATAGAAAGGCAGCTGGGAAATGTTTGAACCATATAAACTCCGTAAGAAATGAGACGAGCCTAGAGCAGAGTTTTATAACTACAGCCCAAGGTGCTAGGCTAGAAGGGGACGAAGCTATTGATTATATAAGAACAAGGGTGACAGAAAAATTTCAACAAAGAAGTACTTTATGCACCACAATAGACAAGGACGAATCAAGTGGTGCAATGGCTCCATTTTCGCAACGAGAGTGGGAAAGGGCTGAGAAAAGGGTTCCTAGTAAAACATCAACAGGCCCAGATAGCATTCCATTTATGCTGAAAAAGACATTAGGTCCGAAGTCTAAGCAGGCTTTGAGAGAGGCAGTGAGCAAAATAATAATCGATGGTGAAGTTCCCGATGTATGGAAACTTAGCAGGATGAGCATGATCTATAAAGGAAAGGGGGACAAAGCTGACATAAACAACTACCGTCCTATAAAAGTGACATCAGTGGTCTACAGGCTGGCGATACAGATTATAAAGGAAAGACTGCAGGCATGGATAGAAGATGAGGGGGTGCTGGGGGAACTGCAGAATGGGTTTCGGAAACACAGGAGGTTGGAAGACAATCTGTTCTCACTGACGCAGTGCATCGAAATAGCAGAAAAGGAACACAGGCCCCTGTGGCTAGCATTTTTGGATATCAATGGAGTGTACGATAGCGTGGTTCAAGAGGAATTCTGGGGAATACTGGACACACTAGGCGTGGAACATGTAATCACTAATCTTTTAAAGGATATCTGTAAAGGTAACAAGGTAGTTATAAAGTGGGGAAAACAGGTATCCAAGCCTGCAGAGGTAAAACGGGGGCTTAGGCAGGGGTGTCCCCTGTCACCCTTATTATTCATGATGTATCTACAAGGATTAGAGGCCAAATTAGAGGGTAGTGGACTGAGCTTCAACCTTTCTTTCGTCAAACAAGGAAAAAAAATTGATCAGGCACTACCAGCAATAATGTACGCAGATGATATAGTGCTAATGGCCAACAACAAGCAAGATTTGCAGAGATTGATTGACATTTGCGGTAATGAGGGAGATAGGTTAGATTTTATATTCAGTAAGGAAAAATCAGCAGTCACGATTTTCAATGACAACGAAGGTAGTGAGATTAGAATACAGGAGGTCACGCTAGAGATAACAGAAAAATACAAATATCTGGGCGTATGGATATGCAATGGGACCGAGTACCTGAGGGAACACGAACTATACGTGACGACTAAAGGTAACAGGAATGCAGCAGTGATGAAAAATAGGGCACTGTGTAATTACAATAGGTATGATGCTGTGAGAGGAATATGGAAAGGGGTCATGGTTCGTAGGCTGACGTTCGGCAATGCGGTCTTGTGCATGAGATCAGAAGTTCAAGCAAGATTAGAAATTAAGCAACATGGAATAGGTAGGCTTCCTTGAGGAGCTCACGGGAATACACCAAATCAGGGAGTACAAGGTCATATGGGATGGACATCATTTGAGGGCAGGGAAGCTAGCAGCAAGATAAAATTTGAGAAGCGATTGAGAGAAGTGGGGGAGGAGCGTTGGACTAGGAAGGTTTTCAGCTACTTGTACATGAAGAATGTCGATACAAAATAGAGGAAGCGAACCAGGAAATTGACTGGTACATACTTAGAAAACAGCAGGTGGTCAAACCAAAAAGAACTATCGGATAAGAAGAAAGTGAAGGAAACGGAGACTGACATGTGGAGAATGGGCATGATTAAGAAGTCCGCACTAGAGATCTATCGAACTTTTAAGCAGGAAATTGCCAAGGAAAGGATCGATGATAATACTCGGGGTAGTTCTCTATACTGTTTGAGGCCAGGACGGGAGTACTGCGAACCAAGACCTATCGGGCCAAATACGAAGGGGTAGGCACAGTATGCAGATCGTGTGGAGAGGAAGAATAAACTGCCGAACACTTGATAATGTTCTGTAAAGGGCTTCACTCTTTAGTTCAGGATGATGGCACAGAGTTTTTCAAAGCACTGGGTTTTAGGGACCGGGAGGACAAAATAGACTTTAAGCAGGTAGACTTAACTAGAAGGAGGTTATCTGATTGGTGGCTAAAGTCAAGGCACGAGCGAAAATTAAACTCTTCACGGCAAAGTATGAATTCTCAAACTCACCTTTTAAAGAAAAAAAAATAAATCTAGTTTTTGGTTCATTAACTATTACGGCTTGGTGGCGCTAGCCACCGCCCCATCTAAAAGGTACAGCCATATCCATCCATCCATCCATCCATCCACCCTCCAGTCGTTGAGGCCAGGCGGGCACACGGCGAGCATCAATCACTCTGTTTTGAGGGCTTGGCACAATCGTGGATCAACGTCTAGTAGCAAATCCAGGAGCTCTACAACGTGGTTGACCACCGAGTATTCTCGCCGGGAGTCGAACAACTACGCCATCGCGTTAGCGCTACATTTTGTTCTATGTTCTTTGTATGTTTTATGCCCGTATCTTGCGGGTTATTTGGTATAATATTGCTAAAGCAATATTATGGACACTCTCGGATGAATTCCGCCATCGGCGTCGATGTCATGCACCGTATATGAATACGTATATATATATATATATATATATATATATATATATATATATAATATATATATGAAAACGCAAGGAACACAAAAATCCAGAAAGAAATACTCCAGCGGGCCATATCGAACGTGGGACTTCCGCGTCGTGAATGCTTGCTAGGTGTTAGCTACCGAGCCACCCTGGATTACCTCCTTGGACGTTTAAATGGCAAGCTATTTATATCTACTACTTACCGCTGTTGGCAGGTATACCGGAGGGGGGGGGGGACTATCGTGTTTTCAGCATAGTCAGCAAGATGGCCCAATGAGCGCACGGCGGCTCTCATCTCTTATGCCTACTTTGTCACGCGTAGGGAATAACCGGGTGTATGCTCGATCGCGCGCCCTTATCTTGCAGTGGGGAGGATCGTACGTCTTGGCTAGACTTGAGTTTTCGCCGGAACGATTCTGTTGTAGTCACCGAGCGCACAAAGATCACTGCAATCGTTGCACAGCCTCCGTTTGCGAAAAGGGTGCGATTTTCAGACAGAGCGAAGTAACAATTGAGACGCTTATTCACGTTCATCTGTGCGTGTGAGTACCTTTCCTGTGTCATTTGTGCGTGAGAAACGTAGGGCACGTTTCGATATGGTTGCCATTCTGCGTGTGACCTTCCAATTTGTTGCTATCGCGTTGATTTCTTCGCCTTTGCGGCAAAGCTGTGACTTTTTACTGCGTTGATTTCTAAGATTCCGCTAACGGGCTTACCGCTGTGTAAAACAGTTCATAAATATCACATGTGTTTTTTACACAAAGGCGCAAACGGCGTTATTGTATTTAGAGTGTGACACATCTATTAGACCATGCTAGATTTACGGATATACAACGTTAGGCGAAGACAAGAGTTGTATACGGATTAAGTGTTCTGGATCTGTATTCCGCTGGTGTCGTAGACGTCGCCCACATTTACTCTAGATTCCCCGCCGACTTACCGCGTTCATGCTGCCATACAGTGGACACAATGATCTCAGCAGTGAAACGGAATGACCGTTGATCTAAATCTACCATAAGATATTGAAATGCACAGAAAAATGCTGCCAGTTTTCAGTTTCTTCATAGTCCTACCCTAATGCGATACTGCGATGCGGTTATGGAACGTTCTTCTGGTGTGTCGCCTCATCGCCATGTGAGGAGGACTTAGTTGGTGCTCAGACTATATCTATTGTTGGCTGAACTTGTGTTCAGCCAATATTTTAGTGCTTAAGATATCCTATGAAAGGTTCATGAGGAACAAAAGCATGGGAGGACTCTTAACGAACGATTCAGACCTCACAACGTTAGCGTGCGCAATTGTTGGGGTCGCGCCTGTGCGTTCGAAACCCTAAATTTCACAAAACATTCTCCAACACCTCCGTGAAGTAAAATCAACACGCAAGACCACGTTTCTAAAAATTTGTGACCTTGATCTAATGCGTCATAGAGCTTCTTCCATTACTTTCGTCGCAGTGCTGGAATGTATTGCAAAAAGAAAGCATATTACAAGTTGGCAGGCACTACTGCTGTCGCGGGTCACAACGCACCTGGTTCAATAATTAAAGGCGCACGTACAGGTTCTATATTCTCGACTGCTCGTATCAGTGGTGAAGTCTGCAATCTTACCTGTGAACCATTTAGTGTTCTTCCTGATTTTGCTGCAGCACTGAAAAACAATTAAAAATGCAATCCAGCTTTCTTTCATGGAATGCTAAATTTCAGGCATTATGGGGGTATGAATTTCGAACTATACGAATATTTTTAGCGATCTCGTGATATTTGTGTCACTGAGGTTTCACTGTATGTGGTGTACCTCCAATTCGTGTAGTAAACTTGATGTACTTTTTGTTTACGTGTGCTCCTATTTGTTCGTTTTTCTACAAAAAATAATCCAAGGAATGCCACTAAAGGGTTTACTTAATAATCATGTAGTTTTGTAACTTACTGTAGTTTTTATTTAAATGCACTTCTTTTTCTAAGTTATTGTCAAAAAATAACTAAAAGAACGTAGCAAGTCGGTGCGCCTATTCTTAACCTAGTTGATCTGCAAAATAATGTAGCCTTTTATTTCTATGCTCATATTTTTGCACATTTCTGTACAAAAGTAATACAGGGAACGCCACGATATGGTGTAGCTCTCAATCGCACGGTAGTTTGTAACTAAATGCGCTTTTAATTCTTTTGTGCATTATTCTGCGAAAATAATCCAGAGGAGGCCACTGTACCATGTATCTAAAAATCCTGTAGCATTTTTTGCTCGATAAAGTTTTTATTCTCGTGTGCTCCTTTTTCTACGTTTCTCTACGAAAAATTTTCGGGAGAAGTCCACTATACGGTGTACCTGAATATCGCGCTATAATTCTGTAACTTAATGCAGTACTCATTTGTTTCTGTTTCTTTTTTACATTTTTCTGCGAAAATAATCAACAGAATGTCAATATATGGTGTTCCTCGTATTCCCGTAGTATATGTATTGTTGCCTCATAAAGTTTTATTTACTTATGTGTATTCATTTTAGTTTTCTCTTCAAAACTATTCGAAATAAGGTCACTATACGTTGTGCATCATAATGACGAAGTATAGTTTTGTAACTCAATGCAGTTTTTATTTACTGATGCTTCTTTCTCTACAGAAATTATTTAGAGAACGCCAGAATTCTGTGTACCTGATAATCACGTAGGTGTCTTGTAACGAATTTACGTTTTATTTACTTGTGCTTGTTTTCGCAAGTATCTCTACAAAATTTACCCAGGCAATGTTACTGCGTGGTTCACTTTATAATCGCGCTGCCACTTTTTAAGGTAATGCACTTACCAGTTATTTCTAAAACTTTTTGTGTGTGTCTCTTTACAAATCTAATCAAGAAAACGTAGCTATACAGTGCGCCTCATTATTAAATGTTGTTTTGTAACATAATCAACATTTAATTTACCTGTGTTTTTTGTTGTCTTCTACATGTACCAGTACGGCCAAGAAAAAACCTTTCCCACATTGAGAAATTCTGGGGTGAGCTCTGCCCTAGCGAAACAAGGCTGATGTGCAGAATGCTTGATAAGGATTACGTCTGCGGCTGTGGTGAGCATATACATCGGTTTTGATCTAAAATACTCTCAACTCTTCATTACGTGCTACCTCTATTTAATCATGCGTGTCCTTTAAGACCATGCCAGATGTCATGTATAGGCGGTTATTTATGCGACATCTATTTGAAAAGTACCTGAGGCGCTATAGAAAAGCATATGTCGCGCATATTTAAAATACCTCAGCACATAAATGACAATACTGCTCTAATCGTGCATAAGGTATAGTCTTTCGTGTTCTTGCTATCGAAAAGATACGTATATTTAAGGTGTACATTTACTGTCGCCATTGTTTTCCTCATGAAATCTAATTTTATAACACCGCCGGCTGTGTCGTATACCAGCGAGAGCTCTCAAGGACTTCAGAGAGGCCATGCACAAGCAGGGGCAAAATAGCATGAAGGGGGTAGGTGGCGAAAAGGCGTGGCTTAGCCGCGGTAACTACATAGAAAGTTATTCTAAAGGCCCTGTTTTCTCGTGTCAGATCAGTAGATGGCTCATACAGGCATGGCTAGCCATTTCCGCTCTCTGTTTACTTCGCAATCAAGGACCATAAAGCAGGGAACCTTATCCACTGCCTGGACCATAGGCACTCACTTATTTATAGGCAGTGGCTTGACGAGCAACGCCTGTTGTGGCAAAACTAGCATTTCTTAATACTATGTGGTGTCATTTGCACATTTGTGCTTATCTGGGCAAGATGTCATCTTGATTATTTTGCGGCAGCTCCACTGCGCGTGAATTTCACAAACGCTGGCACGCACACACGTGCGTTCGTGCGCTAGCATGTATGCAAGCGAAGCTCAAAAGTTGGCTCATTAAACTTCTTCGAAGGAAGCTGAGTACATTTTAAACCATCAAAGCTGTATTGAAACAATCGAGCGTCCGCCCCGCCTGTGAGGGCACAACTGAAACGTTAAAATGCGAATACCTTCAGCACACTTTTTTATTGGCGCCAGTATGACCTGCGGCATAAGTTATATAAAAAGGAAAAGTTCTGTTTCTTGTATGAAGGCCGGGAATGTCGGTACATAGGACCGTGCGTCCAGTGCGTCAAGTGATCGGCCGGGGTGGTGCTGAAGGCTGCGTAGGTAGCGAGTGTGAGCCTGGTAAAGCCCCGGAGGTCCCCAGTGGTGATGTAGCCGTTGTCTCTGCGGCTGGGCTATAGCTGGGACAACCAGAATCTCCATTGGTGATGTAGCATTGCCTCTGTGGCTGGGGTATAGCTGGGACAACCCAGAATAGGCATGTCGTTAGGGAAGGCTGTGCCGCGGATTGCAGGAGTCAAGGCAGCACCCACACGAATCCTCCTGAGTGCAGTCTCCTCTCGGCGAGTAAAGTCCCCGGGAAGGTCTGATCCACGCGGAGGAAGGAGTGCGCGCGTGGAGCACAGGATGGTTTCTTTATGCAGAAGCAAGCTGTCCTTCGGGGACAAACAAGGCCATAGGTGTTGAACAGCCGCTGCGCTGTCGGCGTCCAATTGCACCTTTGCAGACCAGCGGGTCCTCAGTACGCAGAAAACACAGGCGCACGAGTGAACCAGTCGGTGAATATCTGAGGCAACTGATCAGTTTTCGCAGCTTTCGAGCTGCCGGCATGGAGTCCGTATATGCAAGCAATTTATCGTGAGACAAAGAGTTCATCTTAGGTATCATGACTCTTCATCTCTCCCGTATTGCAGTGAGCTCCGCCAATATAGATGAGAACGGTGCTTCTGTTACATAAGAACATGTATGTTGCGTTTCAGATAGCGCGGGGCATACGAGACTGTTGTGCAGAACGCAGTTATAGATAGCTGCGTGGAGTGCGTCTACGTGACCTAATATGTGAATACTGCAGCGAAGACTCCTAACTCTGAAATGGGTCGAACTCTTGAGTATCTTCTAGTGGGTTTACCCAACAATGACGCCGCTCGCGCTGTGAGTCCGTGCTTGGCCGTGACTGTCGCCATTGTGTATGCTCGCTGGTTGTGGGCTAATAAACGCCTTAACACATTGGTGGAGAGTGCTGAAATCACCTTCGATGCCCTTGGATCTACAATCACGTACCCTCCATCTACCATGTTGCACGACACCTCTAAGCAAACGCCTTCTCCCATGCCACTCCCTTGTCCCGGTGTCCCCAGGATCCGCGATCCACCCATCTTCACTGGCGCCTATGGCACTGACGTGGAGTACTGGCCCACCATTCACGAGCGCGGGAGCGTCCCTAACAAATGGAATGAGGATGGCAAGTTGATGAACTTGGTGTTATACCTTGCGGGCGTAGCGAGTTTGTTGTACAAACACCACGCATCGGATTTTGCAACCTGGTCCGATTTTAAGACCGCTGTAATCAACGTTTTCGGCCACCCTGCCGTTCGTAAGCTGCAAGCCGAACAGCGCTTACGCGAACGCGCTCAGTAGGCTGGTGAGTCATTCAGCAGCTATATTGAAGATGTCCTGGACTTATGCAACAAATCCAGTCACACCATGTCCGAGTCTGACAACATCCGAAACATCATGAAAGGCATTGACGATGATGCCTTCACGATGCTGCTCACCAAAAGCCCCGGCACAGTGGCTGAGGTCATCACACTGTGCCACAGCAACGAGGAGCTCTACCGGCAGCGTTCGATGACCCATCGCTCCCCACCACGAGTTGCAACGCGTGCTGGCTTGGAGGCTAGTTGTGATCAAGTGGCGCTGATGGCAGACCTCAACTCCTTCAATCGTGAAGAAATCGTGTGCCAGTTCTCTTTCCTGCCCTTTGCCCATCCACCGGTTGTTCAACAATCAGCCACTACTTTTCTCCCTCCCATCCGTCGAGCGATTGAGCAGGGAA
Source organism: Rhipicephalus microplus (assembly GCF_013339725.1). Lineage (NCBI taxonomy): Eukaryota > Metazoa > Arthropoda > Arachnida > Ixodida > Ixodidae > Rhipicephalus > Rhipicephalus microplus. The sequence goes on from NC_051168.1 coordinate 78,528,547, forward strand.
TAGCGGAGGTCATGCCTGCGTACCACCCCAAACAGCCTCCGGCTCCTGCGCCCCTGAGTTACGCCCAAGTGGTCGCCAGGCCACCTCAAGTCGTTTCAGCAACCGCCCTCGGACTTAAGCTGAAGCTTCCACTCGACCTCCCTCCTTTGCAGCGGGTATGCCCACTACGTATGTCGACGCAACCCATCGGCCTCAGTTTCAGCCCACCATGCAGTCTTTCCAGCCACCGTTCCGTCCATCGACTCTTGTGACATGGGTGAGACCTAACCCGGCGAACCGATGCCGCACACCCGCCAACCGGCCCAAATGCTTTGCCTGCGGTTACGCCGGTCACGTAGCACGTTATTGCTCTCGCGTACAGCCGGCTCCTATTTCTTCGCCTGTGGCTGGCTAGCTCAGCCGTCTCTATCACGACGAACCACCGTCTATGCCACCACCGTCTCCCCAGGTCCATCTCCTCGAAAGTTACCGTCTCCACGACGTCGTTCCTTGTCCCCCATGCGGCCAAGTTTGGCTGCTCATGAGCGGGAAAACTAGTCGTCGCAGTCCCCGAGGCAAGGACTGTGACGCTATTGCAATGTGAAAGCCCTCAGAGCAGCCCCTCGAATGTCATTGACGTGTTTGTGGACGGTGTGCGTGCATCGGCTCTTATTGACACTGGAACTGCTGTATCAGTAACGGACGAAAAACTCTGCCGCTTACTTCGAAAAGTGACGATGCCACTTTCTGGGTTGTCCTTCCGTACTGCTAGTTTGCGTCGTATTCATCCTACAGCAGGGTGCAGAGCTCGCGTTGTCATTCAGGACGTTCTGTATGTCGCCAAGTTTATCATCATTCCGGCATGCTCTCATGACGTCATTCTGGGATATGATTTTCTCTCCCACCACGACGCTGTCATCAATATTGCCCCCGCCGAAATTGATCTCTCACCCTTCTCGCATTTGACGCCAGATGACAGGCCCTCGATACTGAGCAAGATTCTCTTGAAAGACGATGCAACAGTGGCTCCGAACTCGACGATGGCTGTGTCGGTCTACTGTGCCCGTCTGTCTGACACAATTGCACTCGTTTCGTCATCCGACCACGCTTGTAGCAGGAAAGGGTTGCTAGTAGTTTTCACGAGCATGTGAGTCACCCAGGGCAACGCCGCTATTTTCGTAACCAACCCATCCCCGTATACTGTTACCTTGCTTCGAGGGGAATGTCTAGGCAGAGTGGAACCAGTCGACGACGCACAAGACCTGGACGTACCCGATGACTGGCGTTGTCCCACTTCGTGTACCATCAATGCTGTTTCCACTTCTGATCCGTCATCTGCTGATGTATTTGGCTCCTCTATTGCTGACAACCTTACGGCGGTAGAGCATTCCCAGCTTGTGAACCTGTTGCAAGAATATCGTTCTTCTTTCGATGTCGGGCGAAGTTCTTTCGGTCGCACGTGCGCTTTTACGCATCGCATCGACACTGGTGCCCATCTACCTTTACGGAACGTCCATATCGCGTGTCGCCTGTTGAACGTCGGTTAATTAACGAGCAGGTTGACGATATGCTCCAACGCGACGTTATTCGGCCCTCGGACAGTCGATGGGCGTCTCCTGTTCTTGCTGCGAACAAAGACTGTTCTGTGCGGTTCTGTGTGGACTACAGACGGCCCAATAAGATCACTCGCAAAGATTTTTATCCACTGCTGCGCATCGATGACGCGATTGACAGCCTTCACGGAGCCGAATTTTTTTTTCTATCGATCTGCCCTCGGGGTACTGGCAAGTACCCATGGCTGACGACGCTCGACCGAAGACCGCCTTCGTCACGCCCGACGGCTTGTGCAAGTTCAACGTCAGGCCGTTTGGTCTATGTACTGCACCTGCGACCTTTGAGCGTATGGTGGACATCGTTCCGCGCAACTTGAAATGATGCTTGTGTTACCTCGACAATGTCGTTGCCTTTGTTCCGGATTTCTCCACGCATCTCCAACGTCTGAAAGTTTTCACACGTTTGAGCTATGCCGGCTTGCAACTAAATCTGAAGAAGTGCCACTTTGCAGCACGGCAACTCACCATACCAGGGTACGTCGTGTCCAAGGATGGCCTTCTTCCTGATCCGGCCAAGCTTCAGGCCGTGGCCGCATTCCCCAAACCCGCGTCCGTCAAATAACTGCGTAGTTTCGCGGGCCTGTGCTCATACTTCCGACGCTTCATACGAAACTTTGCCATGATCATATCACCGCTGACGAAGCTCCTTGGAAGTAACGGGCCTCTCAATTCGTGGTCATCCGAGTGCAACGACGCGTTCGCAAAGCTCCACCATTTGTTGACGTCTCCTCCCATTCTACGCCACTACGACCCTACGGCCCCACGGCCTCAACGGAGGTGCACACGGAGGCCAGAGGTGTAGGTTTGGACGCTGTCCTGGCGCAGCGCAAATTCGGACCCCCTGAACATGTCGCAGCATATGCAAGCCGTACGCTCATGAAAGCCGAGACAAACTACACGATCACGGAAAAAGAGTGCCAGGCGATCGTTATATTTGCTATAATGTTATAGTTGTTATATACCCTTATATTTGCTAGTGGCATTCTGATCGCAGCCCCGCCGCGGTGGTCTAGTGGCTAAGGTACTCGGCTGCTGACCCGCAGGTCGCGGGTTCAAATCCCGGCTGCGGCGGCTGCATTTCCGATGGAGGCGGAAATGTTGCAGGCCCGTGTACTCAGATTTGGGTGCACGTTAAAGAACCCCAGGTGGTCGAAATTTCCGGAGCCCTCCACTACGGCGTCTCTCATAATCATATGGTGGTTTTGGGACGTTAAACCCCACATATCAATCATCAATCGGCATTCTGATCGCAATATAGCCGTTTTAATTGTTTATTCCTAAAAACGGAAGGGGGTAGACAGACCAGCGCCTTTTGTCGGTGATCAATTGCCTCCGATGCATCAACAGAAGGCTGTGGCTGATGCCACCGACGGAATGACGGGTGTTTTCGTTGACTCTAATTTATGTCTGGGTTTTAATTACCTCTTACACTGCAGTGACGGCAAATAATTTGGGTCCCATGTTCTTTCGCTGACCTGTCAGTGTGTTGAATTCCAGAGTCAGTTTGCTTTTCATGCTTCAGTCGAATAACAGCTCGAGAAGCAACGTTACAACAAAGATGAGTGATCGCATTTCAACGTTTTTTTTTGTGTTTTTACGTAGTCTACCATAGTGCAAGGCGTCGGATATTGCGATCATACAGTGTTGTTCAACATGCACTGGCATTTCACAGTACACAGGCCTCTATCATTTCACCTCTATTAAAATGTGATCGCTGCGACCATGGTCGAAACCACGAACATCAGGTCAACAACCAAACACCATAACCTGTGCGTCACCACAGAGGACTCAGTGCAGGTCCGGTATCCCGTACAGCAAAAGAGCACAAATCACCTTTTTACATTTAGCTATACAGACGGTGGCGTATTGTCGTGGAAAGCTCATGCAAAATGACTATGAGCTAACCAACCTCTCAGCCGGTCCCGTGTTTTGGGAGTAATAAAGTTTCGATCATGATTATCGAATTTTTGTGATAGGTCAGTGCACAAAGGTTTTCCAACAACGAGCGCTACCTACCGACAAGAGCCACAATATACAGCAGCCATTCATCTCAACTCCTACACAGCCATTTCGTGCAGCTCTGACACCTCTGTTATTCTTCCACTGTGCCGTACACCGTATTGGTTTATTGTATTGGCAACCCAACCAGCATCGCCATTTACTAAGCCGATAAAACTTTGTACTACTGTATAGTTACGGATTGGTCAGATGACCAATGTGTATTGTATGTTCATGAAAAACTAAAATCATGTAGAGAGATGCAAGACGACGAAGGTAAACATGCACCACGAGCTCTTGTGGTGTATGTTTACCTTATTCATTCCGCCTCTGTCTATGAATGCGTAATATGGTTTCATAATGCTTTGCTAACACTGTCAATGCTTCCCTATAAGGAAGAAACTGTGTCAATTTGTACGAAAAAAAACACTGTTCTCTTTCACTTCCTCTTTTTTCTTCAGCCTTAGTGCGACGTGTAAAGAAACAAAGGCAACGCCCGCCACAATATGACGAACAGCAAGGAAGCAGCGCATCTCAACGTCCTGAATAAATTCTGGATTTAAAAAACTTGACTAAGTAAAAATACCTGTGACTATCTTCAAGCGACTTCTTGAAAATTGGGGGATCCTAAAGCTTTGCCTTTAAGAGTTGAACTCGATATCGATATCTTGTTCCTGGTGCGTACTTCAACCACGTAGTACATACTTCTTATTGTATCATGTTACTCGAGAAGTGTGAAATCTGCATTACTGCCACATGTAATCGATAAAGTTGAAAGTGGCTGGTGTAAGGGAAGCTTCAACATATGGCCCCATTTTGTGTAATGAGTAGCATATACTTTAAACCACGGGCAATTATGTGCTGAAACATATTCAAACTTGAGCGCTATGCACACACTATGTGGTGTTGATGGAATACGTGTGCCTTTCGCACTGCTCGACCGGCTTTAAAACACGAAGTCATTTTGATATTCACATGTTCTGACGCCCAACGTCACTGTAAGCTTCTACCACACCACACTACTGCGATATTACATGTTGTAGTGGGAAGCCCGATTACAGGATGTGCATGAACGTTATTTTCACTGCATTTACAAGTAGAGGAAGTTATGTTAACTATATTTCGAAGCAGAGGCATGACTGTTTCACTATGTGCACCACTTCATGTGCACTTGTAAAAGCGAGCTTTAGTATTTCGTTCGCTACATTATAGTATACGCACACTTGTAATAAATATCATGAAACTAAAAAAATGCAGAGGCGCGACTGTGTGGAGCACATTGCCAAGGAAACAGGTAGGGCTGGATCCTCACTCGGACCCAGAATTTTTTATTATTTATTTCATTTGCGTCTTTCTCGATTTTTTGGTGACACAAGAGATGACTTTTCTCTGACAACCAACCATGCCCACGCCGACACTGACGCCGGAATTCCGGCGAAACAAGCTCTTCATCGTTATCGCGTAAAAATGGAAATGATCCCGATCCACGAGTGTTGAAGATTGGGCGAGTTGGTTCGTCGTACTTGAACTGGTATAGCGCATTACGGGGAAGAAGAAACGGCCGAGCAGACTGACACAAAAGGACAGAGCGCTAACTTCCAACTGAGCTTTATTGTCAAACTTCATCAAATATGTAGACCGGCGCAAGCATACAAAACCACCCTAACGCAACGACAAGATTACACACAACATCGCACCGTCACATATGACAGATTCATAGGCGGTTATCCTGATTAAGGAAGGCCACTTCATGTTCACATAAAACCAAAGGGGCGCTAATACACGAGCTGCCAGCTCTTGCTATAATAGAATGGGCTTCTAAAATTTACCGAGTTAATTGTGACGGGTGCTTTTTAACCACGAGGGAACATCCACAATCGCGGCAGTGCATTCTAATGTGGCCCTGGATTGCTTTGTGAACATTATAATGGTGCTCTTTTAGCCTTTCATTAAGGCAGCGCCCCGTTTGGCCGAAATACCACTTACCACATGAGAGTGGAATCGCGTAAACAACCCCCGCTACACACGGCACAAACCGAGTTTTGTGCTTGGTTGAGCAACCGGTGGCACGTGATTTGAGAGGATTGACTGCTTTGCAAAGCCGCTGTAACTTATCCGGCGCTGAAAACACCACTTTGACGCTCAATTTCTCCCCTCTCTTTTTTAGCCGGTGGGAAATGTCATGCAGGTAGGGTAAAACTACGGGTCTTTTTCGGTCGTTAGATTCCGGCTTAGCCTCGGAGTTGCAGCCTTTCTTTATCTGTTTTAATAGCTTTTCAGCTATTGATGCCAGTAGGATAGCTGGGTACCCAGCACTCAAAAGCCTTCAGCTCGAGCTGCATAGCTGCGCTGCATGACATGATGACATGATTTCCTAAGAGGATTGATGAGACTAAGATTTGTGATGCTTCGCTCAACTAACTTGGAATGGGAAGAGTCATAGGGTAAAAGAGGTTTTCCAGTTCCAGTTTCAAATATCCAGCACACATGGTCAGGTGAAAGAATTAAATTCAAATCTAAAAAGCGTAAGCTGTTGTCAACTGGCATCTCATGAGTCAATAAAAGCGGTTTAAAACATTCTTTAAAAGTCATTACAATACCGTTGGTTAGGTGCTGGCAGGCAGCGTCGCTGCAGTCGATGAAAATTAAAAAGTCGTCTACGTAACGACATATTTTGGTGACAATATTTTGGTCAAGCATGCTTCATCAGCAAACGGTCATGATATGCAAGGTATATGTCACTAACGGATCGGGGCGAGGCATGACCCGATGCAGACACCACTATTCTGTATGTATTTACGATCATTAAAAGAGACAAAAGTCGACTTGATATAAAAGACAGAAGCTCTGAGAAGTTACTGTTATGGATACCCGTGAGATTCTGGAAGGCTACAGCACCAAATGAGTCAATGGCATTGTCAACACACTGTAACAACTTCTCATGCGGCAAAGAGTAATACAAATCCTTTATATCGACAGAAAGTGCTTTTAAGCCCCAGTCGTTATGTTCCAGAAAGTTAACCAAAATGTCCGAATTCCTATTTTAAAAGGGGTCATCGATGGTGACCAAATTGAGCTTTTCTTTCAGAAATAATGCCACGGTTTTTTGCCATGTTCCTCTCTCTGTCACAATCACCCGCAGAGGGCAATGGACCTTGTGTGTTTTCGCTGTAAAGAACATATCAAGGCTAAGCTTCTTGCACTTACCCACTGCTTTGGCAAGTTTTTCGAAACCCAAGGGGGCACACAGCTTTTTTGCTTGGGATTTAACTTTTCTAAGAGAAGTGTCTTTTAATTAGGAATTCGGACATTTTGGTTAACTTTCTGGAACATAACGACTGGGGCTTAAAATCACTTTCTGTCGATATAAAGGATTTGTATTACTCTTTCCCGCATGAGAAGTTGTTACAGTGTGTTGACAATGCCATTGACTCATTTGGTGCTGTAGCCTTCCAGAATCTCACGGGTGTCCATAAAAGTAACCTCTTAGAGCTTCTGTCTTTTTATATCAAGTAGACTTTTGTCTCTTTTAATGATCGTAAATACATACAGAATAGTGGTGTCTGCATCGGGTCATGCCTCGCCCCGATCCTTATGACATATACCTTGCATATCATGACCGTTTCCTGATGAGAATGCTTGACCAAAATATTGTCACTAAAATATGTCGTTACGTAGACGACTTTTTAATTTTCATCGACTGCAGCGACACTGCCTGCCAGCACCTAACCGACGGTAATGTAGTGACTTTTAAAGAATGTTTTAAACCGCGTTTATTGACTCATGAGATGCCAGTTGACAACAGCTTACGCTTTTTATATTTGAATTTAATTCTTTCACCTGACCATGTGTGCTAGATATTTGAACCTAGAACTGGAAAACCTCTTTTACCCTATGACTCTTCCCATTCCAAGTTAGTTAAGCGAAGCATCACAAATCTTTGTCTCATCAATCCTCTTAGGAAACCATGTCATCACGTCATGCAGCGCAGCTTTGCAGCTCAAGCAGAAAGGCTTTTGAGTGCTGGGTACTGTTATGCCTGCGAGCCCGCAGCGAACCTCCATGCCTCGGAAAAAGGAAATCTGTGTCAAGGCCAGCACGCGAGCCCGCCTGACGCGATGAACAACTCAACGGCGTCAACACGTGACGGCGCCTTTCTGGCGCGCACGTGCAGTGAGTCACCTCAGCCCGCGAGCCCGTCCAGTAAACAACTGGCGCCTTCCTGTCTGGCGGGTCTGACGCAATGCTTGCGACGTCACTCGTCCTAGGGTGCAGCCAGCTGCAGCGCAGCCTCTCCAGATTGGATGAGAAAGAAGGACGCGGCCCAGCGGCGACCCCATTGGAGGATTCTGGCCTCACGACCAGCGGCGCTTCTGGTTGGACATTTTGTTATTCAAAGAATCCACCCGGTGTATATAAAAAGAAGCCCTGCGGCGCGTCGCGAGCAGCAGTCCTGTCTGAGAGCAGTCCTATGTGAGAGCAGACATGTATGTCGCAGTTGAGCTGTGTGTCAGAGTTGAGCTATGTGTTAGCAGACCTGTTGGAGAGCAGACATGTGTGTCAGAGAAGAGAGCTATGTGATAGAGAGTTGAGCTATGTGTTAGCGGACCCATTTGAGAGTAGAGCTATGTGTTAGAGAGAAGCTCTTCGCGTCTCTGTCGGCCCCAGTGCCGAATTTGTAACGCCTCTGTATATATGCTGTACATAAACCTTGTTTAACTCACCGTCGTCTCGTCCGCTCGTCTATCAGCTCTGCGCAGAAGCAGTCGCGAGCTGAGAAACCTACGCTACCAAACGGCTGGCGACCTTCCCGGTGGAATTCGGAGCAGTGGCGCCTTCGGAACCGGGTTGGCGCCGCCGTCTTTCGCAACAGTGGTGGCAGCGGTGGGATTTCGAGGCGCCTTTCGTAACGTCGTCGGAGGCGCGCGTCGTAACAGTGGTTGGCAGCGGCGGGATTGGCCGGCGTCAGCGACATCGATGCGGTGAGTGCCTGACGTTTTCCCCTAAGTTCACCAGACTACTCTAGCTCAGGTTATAGTAGTTTAGAGAAGGGCTGTGTGAAGCATTAGCGTGAGCTTTGATCGTTTCAAGCCAAGACGAAGCGCTTTGAAACCAAAGGTAATGCGGAGGGTGTAAACACGGGAGTGTGAAAAATTGCTTGCGCGTCTTGCTAGTTCACTTATAGTGGGTACGGCAAGGAAATTGTTAACAAGGGCAAACAGCAAGAGGCTAGTGTGAACGATGGAGAAACTTAAAGTGAAGGAACTCATCGAAATTGGTGAGGAACTCGGCATTACTTTGGGCCGTGCGGAACGAAAGCAAGTGATCCTTGAGATCATGAAGGATGAGGGAGTGTCGGCTGAGGGAGTCGATGAGGCCTGGGTGGATATCAAAGCACGCCGCGAGGAGGCTGAAAGGCGAGAAGCTCGCGAACGTGAAAAAGCTGAAAGGCGAGAAGTTTGTGAAGAAGCTGAAAGGCGAGAACGCCGCGAGAAAGCCGAGAGACAGGAGTGCCTCGAGTTGAAACGAATAGAATTGGCAATACTACAGTGTTCGCAGGCGCCTAGCGTAGCTTTTCCAACAGTTCAGGTCAGTGGTTATAGAATTCGGGACCAACTGCCACCGTTCGTAGTAGGCGAGGACATGGCGAAGTATCTCGTCAAGTTTGAACACGTCTGTGAGCGAAACGCTTTGGAGCGGTCTCTTTGGGGCGCAGAACCTGTTAGCTCTTCTTCCCGGCAAAGTCTCCGACGCGATAACTTGCTTGTCGAGGGAAGCGTTTGAGAGCTATGACGAGGTTAAAGAAGTGCTCTTGAGACGTTATAAGTTGTCACCCGAGGGTTTCAGGTAAACGTTCCGGTATGCTAAAAAGGGGAATGAGTCACACGTTGACTTCGCGTTTCGTCTTAAAGCCGATTTAATTGAATGGCTGAAGGGCGAAGGTGTTTATGACGACCGCGATAAAGTGTTGGAATTCGTTGCATTGGAGCAATTCTACCGCTGCATCGAGGAGGATGTCAAACTTTGGCTGCACGACAAACTTGGTGAAGTACAGCTAAACAAGGCAGCAGAGTTAGCTGAGGAGTATTATGCTCGCCGAAAGTTGCATAGCAGGGCAGTGCGCGTTGAAAAGGATGAAAGAAAAGAGGGCTTTTCAAAGAAACCTGATCAACGGAAACGCGCTCCGCACCGTAATTTCAAGAAGGACCCGTCTCTTACGAAGGACACTGTAGCGGAAGGGCAAACGGAAGCGGAGAAATCGAGTGAGGTTCCTAAACAACGCACTGATACCACACGGGCGTTTGAATCACGGAAGCCGCTAATCTGCTACAACTGCAAAAAAGAAGGGCACATCGTGATTAACTGTGAGCAAAAGTTTGCCTTTTCAACAATCCGAGAATCGGAAAAGAACATGCTGTTGTTGGAGCCATATATCCAAGAAATTAGTGTGAATGGGCAAACGTGTCGAGCACTTCGTAACTCTGCGGCAACCATGGATGTTGTCCATCCTTCATTGGTGTCTCGGATGACTTTACAGGAGAATGCGCGTGGATCAGGCAAGTCGCCGAGGAGCAGAGTGCTTGCTTACCAATCGCCACGGTTGTCATTGAAGGCCCGTTCGGTAAGCTTCGCACCGAAGCGGCTGTGTCTGCCGCGCTTCGCGATCGTTTTTCTTATGTTTTCTCCAACAACTCAGAGCAGCTTCTCAAAGAGCAGGGTAAATCGTTCTTCCCCAACTTAGCGTACATGGCCCTCACGCGATCGCAAGTGCGGAAGCTTTCGCAGGAGCTTGATCTTGTTCAATGCGGTGAACTCTCAAGTGACCTTGTCGGCGGGTCGACGGAACCTCAGACAGGAAATTTTCCGCGTGAGTCATGTGAGCAGTCACGTGACCAGCCCGTCGCCGAAGCGACCGGCGTGGTTTCCGTAGCAAGGGGAGACGACATGGCGCCGTTGAATCAGAGCGAGAGGGCTGAAACGCTCTCGCCTGTAGCGGAAAGTTGGAGTGAGCTGTTGAGGGTTGATCGAGAAACGCTCATTCGAGAGCAGCGTGAGGACCTCTCGATTAAAGCGCTAATGGAAAGCGTGAACTTGAGAAAAAAGAAAAAGAATGTTTCTCTTTTTTGGGAAAGCAGGGCTTTTGTATCGGAGCTACACAAATGCGCAAGGTCGCAAATATGAGCAGCTCTTCGTGCGACAAAAGTATCGTCGCCAACTATTGGAACTGGCGCATGAAAATGCATGGGCAGGGCATCTCGGCATAAAAAAAACCAAGGCTAGAGTTTTCCTTGAGTTTTATTGGCCAAAATGCTGGAGGGAAATCGAAGACTTTGTACGCTCATGCGACACTTGTCAGAGAGCGGGGAAATCCACGGACAAGTGGAAGGCACCCATGAAGCTTGTGCCAATTATCACAGAACCTTTTCGGCGCCTAGTAATTGATTTAGGAGGGCCATTGCCAGAGTCCAGGCAAGGTTGTCGGTACATCCTGACGGCTCTCTGTGTAGCCACAAAATTTCTGGAAGCGATACCACTCAAGGAACTCAATTCTGCTCATGTCGTGATTGCACTGCTATATATATTTGCACGCGTCGGATTTCCTTCTGAAATCCAATGCGACAATGGTAGTGTCTTCACCAGCTGCCTTACCTCTACCTTTATGGATAAATGTGGAATAAAAGTAGTGCACAGCTCGATCCATCACCCGCAATCTAATTCGGTAGAGCGTATGCATTCCGTTCTGAAACGGATACTGAGAGCTCTCTGCTACGAGCACAAATGCGGCTGCGAAGCGTGTATTCCTCCCGCTATGTTCGCTTTGAGATCAGCTCCTCATGAGAGCACTGCTTTTAGCCCTGCAGAGCTTGTGTATGGCAGGAGTTTGAGAACACCATTGCGAGTGCTACGCGAGTCCTGGGAGGGATTCGATGAGGACCCTAATGTAGTTGCGTATGTTTTAGACCTCCTTCAGAGGCTTGGAAAAAACGAAAGATCTTGTGGAAAGCCACATGAAGGCTGCACAAGTGTTGTCGAAGGAGTACTACGACAAATCGGCGAAGAAGCGCACATTTGAAGTTGGTAGTCAAGTAATGCTGCTGCGGCCGTCCAAAAAGAACAAGGTTGAGGTTCATTGGGAAGGGCCCGCCAAAGTAATATCGAAGCTTTCTGATGCCAATTATGAAGTGAAATTAGCAAGGCGGCTGAACACAATTTACCACAGTAACTTGATGAAACCATACGTTCAACGTCAAGCGGTCGTCAATCTGCTGTTGAATGCTTCAGAGGAAGAGGGAGAAGAAATTTTTAGTTCTAGTGAGGAAATCGAAAGGGAATCGGAGGTAATCTTGGAGCAGTTAAACCTAGAGCCTAGGTGAAGTGAAGTCCAAAAGAGGACCCGAGAAAGATTGTTTCCAAGATTGGAGACGTGTGTTCGAACTGTCCCGGAAACACGACGGTGATCGAACACAATGTCAAGCTAACTTGTGAGGAGCCAATCCGTAGCAAGCCGTATCGTTGTTCCCCTCTGCAACGTCGCAAGTGTGAGCCGCTCTTAGTACTGCATAGGTATCGTCGCCTGAAAGTGACTGGTTACTGAGATGGAGCGGGATACTCCGACAGCGCAACTTTGACGTTCGCTAAAGAAAAAAGGAAAGCTAAACGCTAATGCAGGTGCATTGAGCAGTGCGTTTAGTTAGTACTTTCTCCACCTTTCGGTTTCTCGCTGGCGATTCGGGGCACAATTTTGACCTCATCACGACCTGAGCTGAGTGCTCTCGTGCAGAGTGAGCTCAAGGAGCCAACATTATGTTCTATTCTAATTAGTTGCGTTGTTGTAAGTGTGAAAAATTCAAGTTCTTACTTTAAGAGTCTTGTGTCCCACATGTGCCTCTTGATGTAGAGGGAACGAAATTCCGATAGACACGTAGCTAGGTATATGTTTTACTATACTTTGTCTGGTGTTCTGTCGGGTGACCGAAGGCACTAGCTTGTGTCGTGTGTTGTCTGTTGTCGAACAATTCTTGACAAGTTGCAGAACCATCGAGAAGTGCGGAAACCAAGGCTCATCAGAAGAGACGAGCGAAGCTGGTCGACAAGTTGTGGCGCCAAGCCAGTGGAGCATTTCACCTCTATTAAAATGTGACCGCTGCGACCATGGTCAAAACCACGAACTTCAGGTCAACAACCAAACACCATAACCAGTGCGTCACCACAGAGGACTCAGTGCAGGTCCCGTATTCCGTACAGCAAAAGAGCACAAATCACCTTTCCCCTTTAGCTATACAGACGGCGGCGTATTGTCGTGGAAAGCTCATGCAAATAACTATGAGCTAACCGATCTCTCAGCTGGTCCCGTCTTTTGGAAGTAATAATAAAGTTTTGATCATGATTATTGAATGTTTTGTGATAGGTCAGTGCACAAAGATTTTCCAACAACGAGCGCTACCTACCAACAAGAGCCACAATATACAGCAGCCATTCATCTCGATTCCTACACAGTCATTTCGTGCAGCTCTGACACCTCTGTTATTCTTCCACTGTGCCATACACCGTATTGGTTTATTGTATTGGCAACCCAACCAGCATCGCCATTTACTAAGCCGATAAAACTTTGTACTACTGTATAGTTACGGAATGGTCAGATGAACCATGTGTATTGTATGTCATGAAAAACTAAAATCGTTGTAGAGAGATGCAAGACGACGAAGGTAAAACATGCAACCACGAGCTCTTGTGGTGTATGTTTACCTTATTCATTCCGCCTCTGTCTATGAATGCGTAATATGGTTTCATAATGCTTTGCTAACACTGTCAATGCTCCCTATAAGGAGAAACTGTGTCAATTTGTACGAAAAAAAAACACTGTTCTCTTTCACTTCCTCCTTTTTTCTTCAGCCTTAGTGCGACGTGTAAAGAAACAAAGGCAACGCCCGCCACAATATGACGAACAGCAAGGAAGCGGCGCATCTCAACGTCCTGAATGAATTCTGGATTTAAAAAACTTGACTAAGTAAAAATACCTGTGACTATCTTCAAGCGACTTCTTGAAAATTGGGGGATCCTAAAGCTTTGCCCTCAAGAGTTGAACTCGATATCGATATCTTGTTCCTGGTGCGTACTTCAACCACGTAGTACATACTTCTTATTGTATCATGTTACTCGAGAAGTGTGAAATCTGCATTACTGCCACATGTAATCGATAAAGTTGAAAGTGGCTGGTGTAAGGGAAGCTTCAACATATGGCCCCATTTTGTGTAATGAGTAGCATATACTTTAAACCACGGGCAATTATGTGCTGAAACATATTCAAACTTGAGTGCTATGCACACACTATGTGGTGTTGATGGAATACGTGTGCCTTTCGCACTGCTCGACCGGCTTTAAAACACGAAGTCATTTTGATATTCACATGTTCTGACGCCCGACGTCACTGTAAGCTTCTACCACACCACACTACTGTGATATTACATGTTGTAGTGAGAAGCCCGATTACAGGATGTGCATGAACGTTATTTTCACTGCATTTACAAGTAGAGGAAGTTATGTTAACTATATTTCGAAGCAGAGGCATGACTGTTTCACTATGTGCACCACTTCATGTGCACTTGTAAAAGCGACCTTTAGTATTTCGTTCGCTACATTATACGTTACGCACACTTGTAATAAATATCATGAAACTAAAAAATGCAGAGGCGCGACTGTGTGGAGCACATTGCCAAGGAAACAGCTAGGGTTGGATCCTAACTCGGACCCAGAATTTTGTATTATTTATTTCATTTGCGTCTCTCTCGATTTTTTGGTGACACACGAGATGACTTTTCGCTCACAACCAACGACGCCACGCCGACACTGACGCCGGAATTTCGGCGAAACAAGCTCTTTGTTGCTATTTCGTTAAAACGAAAATGCTCCCGATCCGTTCCCGGAAGTAGACAGGCTCCACTGATGGTCGGCCGGGATGCTTATCAGGTACCCATTCTCGAAATTGAGAGCGTCGCAAATGGCGCAACCACTTGCAAATTGTCAGAAACCTACCTTTACAACGCACGCACGCGTGGAAGAAAAAAATCTTAGGTCCTTCCGTACTTAGCGCGTTTACGTTGTGTTTATCTGCTCTTCTCTTTTATTTCGTGTTCTTTTCTTTTGTTTATATATTCAATTGTGTTTCTTTTTGTGTTTTTTTTTCATTGTTATGCATTATTTTCATAATTTTTATTGTGATTATTGTATTATTGTATTAATACAATATTATAGTATTATTGTATTGTATTTATTATTGTATTAACAAATTTCTGTTCTACGGCCTCTTTCGTATCATTTTTGTGCTGTTTGCTGATTCTGGCGTGGTGCGTCTAACACCTGTCGCTACCGTTTCGCCAACGCTTTCTTTTCCCTATATGTGTGTCTAACCACCGCCGCTGGCATTCAACTATATCATCGCTAGCTCGCAGACAAATTAGCCTATCGGCGACACTGGAGCTGACGGACAAGCAAGCGCTGGCATTACGAATGTGCAGCCTTCATAGCCTATGCGTATCAGTTGTGGCAGCTGTGCGACGCCAACACGACACATGAAATGACCACAGTTTCAACCCTTAAGTAGCTCTGCAGTTAAAGAAAAAACAGATTAGAAGCAAATTTCAAACTGGCAGCGGACACTGCCATGGGTCCCCGGTGGCGTCATCGACTTCGCGCTTGTTCGTCGGCTTTGCGACTGTCCGTTCCAAACTGCCAAGCTTTCTCGGCCATGTGTGCGCATTCTACAGAGAAAATGTATTTTGCTATAATCAAGAATTACTCATGTAGGTAAGATATAGGTTGGAAACAACTCCGACATAAACACAATTTTCGCTCGTAACTCGCATACGTGTACTGTGGCAGATGCAATGAATATATTGTGTAAGGGTGGCATCACCCCTTGGGGAGGCAGCGCTAACGTCCAACCACCCAAATTCAGGCACGTCACACCATCGCGCCGTTATATGAAACACTGGGTGTGCGGTGTTTCCGAGTTCAGAATTGTGAGATTATTACAGACCCCACAGACAACATGATTGATTTATATGTGCGGTTTAATGCCCCAAAACCACCACATGACTATGAGAGACTCCGTAGTGGAGGGCTCCAGAAATTTCGATCACCTGGAGTTCTTTAACGAGCACCCAAAATTGAGCCCATGGGCCTACAGCAATTTCGCCTCCATTGAAAATGCAGCCGCCACAGCCTGGATTCGATCCCGCGACCTGTGGGTCAGCAGCCGAGTACCTTAGCCACTATACCGCCGCCCCAGAGACTGCAGGAATGGGTTTCATACAGATTCGTCAGTCATACAGAGATACAGATGTCAAACCGAGCCCAGACCCTAGCTGGGCTAGGTTTTCTCGCTTCGAGCCAAACGTATCGAGGTTTATCGACGCCTTTGAGCAAATAGAGTAGCGCTCATATTGTGGGCTTACTAGACAAGACGAGCACACGGGCTTGTAAAAGGTTCCTAATTGTCTGGCATCATGTCTGCACTCACATTAGAGTTGAGATGTCAAATCTATTGCCGGGATGAGTACATTACCTTGCCATGATGTGCATATGAGAACTTGCGGTCACATAGCCGTATTCACACAGCCCTTCATTATAGCTTACGTAATAATGGTGCACATATGTTGCGTTCAGTGAATTGATATCAAAATAGGCAGATGATAGTGCCATCAGCATCTGCGTTTCGACAAGGTGATTATAGGCGTTTATTTTTAAGTCATTTGCAAGCACAGGCGTGGGTCTCTCGCAGAAGGCTCGAAGGCCGTACAGAAGGCCCAGGCTTGATTCTGACTGAAGTAGCCATACTTATTCTGTTCGTTGATCACTATTTTTCACCCATCCACAACACCTATATAGCCGAGCTACATGGGTTTCTTCGCGTCACCGTGTTACAACTTCTGAAGTGTTGGTTCAGAATGGGTTTGATGTTTTCTGGTGTGTTTTAGGTTGATTCCAGGTGTTTATTAGTTTATTTCAATTTTTAAGGATACATGCAGAAACAAGTACAAATAAATAAAATGCATATTAGGTACAAAACATACGGGATTATGAGGTATACCGTATACTAGATTGATTGATATATGTGGTTTAATGTTCCAAAACCGCCATATGAATATGGAAGACACCGTAGTGGCGGGCTTCGAAAATATTGAGCACTTGGGATTCAACAACGTGCACCGAAATCTGAGCTCACTAGCACAAAGCATTTTCGCCGTTATCTTAAATGCAGCCACCGCAGCCTGGATTCGATCTCGCGACCTAGGGGTCAGCAGCCCTTAGCCACTAGACCACCGTGGCGGGATAACAGTAAACTTGCGTTCTCTCGATTATTTTAATAGAGAAAAAGCCGAAGTAAATGAAAGCTGCATTAAAGTTTCCCTGCAACAGTGTTCAAGCATGGTCATAAAATGCTGCCGATCATTAGTAGAGGCTTCCGAGAAAACGCTGGTGAAATATTATAGCGCTGAACACACCAGGCAGTGCTGGTGTTTTCTGCAGCACCACTAGCGGGATAACTTGTTTCTTTGGAGTACACCAGGCTCTTTTGGTGTAGTATGTGAGTTTATTCAACGTGGTATGGAGCGTTCTGGTGAGTCACGAGCCGGGGGGGATGTGTTATGGTGGGAATACATGCCCTGTGGGGAGTGTTCTAATGCGAAGATTGGTGAGGCGTGTTGTGTATTTTATGGGAAAACGCCAGCCTAGTGTGCTTTCTACCCTGACTTACACTAGGTTGGTACTGTAGTATATATCACCACAGGTCAGCTTAAAAAGTGAAGCTGACAAAGAATCACTCAAGAAATATCTTTGTGCTTAGGGCTAACTTGGGTTCAGAACCACAAAAAATTTACATCAAATAATGCACTCTCACTCGTACTTCCTATTTTTTTTCCTCAACCGGATTCGCTCGTTCTAAAGCTCACCAAAAATATTTGCAGCCGGACTCAATCACACTCATGGCTTTATCTAAGTGTGAGTGAGTTGACACTCCAGCGCGTTGAAGTATATTCAGCTTTTCCGACCGTGGTTTCAATACACTTTGATTTCCTTCACACGTATTGTTAACGCTTTCCACATACTTGAGGTAGGAAACATGTGTGACATATTTTAGTCCGGTTTTAGAAGTTTAACGACCGTCGAGTTGCTCAGGTTTTTTTTTTTTGTAAAAATTTTGTTGTGCTGTGGATTTTTATTTTCATTCTGTGTCATAATAATCTAGTTTTTATAATTCTTTTCAAAAACACAAGTTCGTTTTTTTTTAAGGTGATAACGGGGGCTAGTGGGTTTACGTCGGAATCTTGGTATGTGCTGTTTTAAAACGATACTCACAAAGAAGACGCAGTAATGAACAAAAGTGGATAAGACAAAGCGCTTTCTCTGATCCACTTCTGTTCGTGTCTGCTTCTTTTTTTGTCGGCATTGCTTTAATACAGAGAATGTTCAAGGCTGCATATCTCTCTTTTGTTTAGACAATTCAATATCTTGTTGATTCGTAGCTACCTACACAGTTTGACTTTAAAAAAAAGCCTTCTTATTAACTTGTTCAGCCGTGAAGCTATGATGAGTGAGAGATGGCAGGACGGCACGATGAATAAAAGCAGGTTGCGGTTGTCGAGTGTATGTGGAGCTCACACATTTCGAAAGGAACTACGCTTCGTTGAATGAGTCATATCCCTCACATATGCTGGCTTTAGAACATACTGCTTAGATTTCAAATGCGAAGCATTTCTTAGCAAACTTCTGTGACTTTGAGCGTATCTATCTATCTACCTAGCCGCTTACATTTGTCTGCTCTCGTGGTCACGTCCTTAACTTGATGGGAACCAAAATTAGCTTTCGGGGGTAAGATGGTTTGACGAATATGACGCGCTGATCACGACATGAATAATGTTATAATCCGTCAAACACCTCCCGCCAGAGAGTGGCACATACCTATTGGCTTGTATGTGCCACTAGTATGCAGGTATGTGCCACAGGTGATTGACACTTAGTATCCACCCAGGAACGACGAGAACACACACAGGCAATTCGAACGCGCGAGCCTTAAGGAATACCTGACATTGGTAGCTTCGACCCGACGAATGCAAAGAATAAATGCCAAGGTCTCTGCTGGAATCAAACCCAAGTGTTCTGCGTGGCAATGAAGCATTTTATCACAGAACTATATATACGTCAGGTCTCAGAACTACTTTTCAAATAGGCTTTAATCTTTGGGAAACGTCAATAGTGGTTGCAGTGCTGCCATCCAGTTTTGTAAACATTCCACGTGACGTTTTTGATACAGCCATGCGCAGAAGTTGATCTATGTAGAAGTGTCCAGCGCCAACACCCTCTTGAGCATCAGCGCTTCATATCAGCTTCCGGTGTTGCTAATACGCATGTTGCAGTTGGCATCATTTCGCAAGTGCAAACAACTGGTTATATAAACATCTGCAACTCTTCAACATATGTCTGTGCGTGCAATGTGTGTTCATATATTTAGCGTCATTTCATGACGGGTAGCTCAATAAAAAAACTTGCAACAAGGTCATCTTCTCTCCGCATGCTTCACATAACGCCGATTTCCAGGTATGTGGGATCTGTCGAATTTTTTTTCTCTAAATCTGAGCATAGGAGCCTACTGAGAACAAAAACACACGTTCTCGCTGTTTCCGCTTTCATTTCTCAATGACTATCAAAGTTTCGATAAGGTTCTTGGCTACTCCGTAGACTTAACAGACTAGATATTCGCAGCCTTCAGAAGATCTCATCTAACAGCTCATGCTTGAACATTGAGTCAATAGACGATCCCTTAAAAGGCATTTTAAGAACCTGTGTCATGTGACATGGATATAAGAATGCTTCGATAGAACACACTGCTGTTTTACACTTTGTGTGCCTCCTAGATGAAATATAACATTCCCATACCCAAGCCATGCAGAATTTCATGTTCGGACATATTTCAATTATTACTGTCAGTTTTTCATTTAGTTAAGGCTCTCAGCATCTTCTGATATCAAGAATATGACTGGTTAAGTAAAACAGGCTACACTTCTGAACATTTATCCGCCGTCATACATGGAAGCAGAGAGGTATCAAAACAAGTGTGAAGTTGTGATATGCCCGCTACTAATGTACTGGAACGCAAAACTTTGGGGCTAAGCACTGCACATACTTTCAGTTCCAGCTTTATCTTGTGCTATATCGGCTTAATGTTGACACGAACACTTCAAGTGAAACCATCGTTCTCTTTAGCAGTTTCACAGCGACACGACACTCTTGTCTTCAGCGAACACTCTGGCGGTTGTTACACTAAAATGTATTGCAATATCTTTTAGTTACACATCGCAATAAGTTCATGTCACTCTAGTATGCATGCATACAAAATTATAAAAATTGGGTGACCCTTAATCTTCGCATTTAAGATCTGAAGACCATATCACATATGGCTGCATTCTGTATTACGTAAAGCATGCTGTAAACCTTGAGTGGTTATGCGCGTGAACTATTTTCGAATATAAGCGCTCTCGATGCCAACAATTCTAACTTTCACATAAATAGAATATTATTTGCCCATGAACGCGATCGCTGCTCAAGAAACAGAGATCCTTTAAACGCTCGCAGGCTGCTTTCGGTCGGTCTGCTTCTACTCTGGTGTTTCGTCCCGTGCTCTTTAGTGTTCGCATAATGATGTCTTATGAACCGGCGCCATCACACACACTCCTTGAATTTGCATCTGAAGTAGAGGCGGATAAGTGCACCGCAATTCTCATTTTCCATGATGAGTGTAACTGTATAAAGTTGGGGAAGTTTTTAATTTGTTTGCAGGACCGACTTGTGTGCCACAACTTACAGGGAGTAGCCGAAACTAACTCTATCAGTCTTAGTCGTTGGAGAAGATACTTGCGGGAAATATTTCCATTCACAGGCGTTCAAAACGTTACACCATCTCCCACTAAAAGTAACCCAGTGGGGACGCAAAGCAGCGCTGGTGTTCACTTGTATTTCCATTTGTATGTTTCGGTGTACAAAGCAGGTTGTTTATGCGCATGTTACGAATAGCACGAAAAGCCTTTGTCTACGCTGTCAGTATAAAAAATATATCAATGTAGCTATTGACCACGCAGTCTAATAAAGACCCACAAAGAACATGTTTACTTGAAGAACAAAGCCCCTAGCCGTCATCTTGCAATTTTGCGTCTTCAGGGCTTCTTCGTATTTTTAGAATTGCGTTGACACATGCTGGTATAAAGCGAACCCTTTGACAAGCCTCATTCTTCTGCGAATTCTGGGAAACCTTCAAAGTCCCATTTGGTTTTATTCCATTGCATTGCTTGGAAAATTTGGAGCTGCCATTGTATGAAGCATTACCGCATCGAGTCTCTTCGAAGTAAGTAGAAATTCACTCAAGCTATTGAGCAAGAGTTTTGATTCTCCCCACCATTACGCGTAAAACGTTGTCCTGCGACCATTGGCGAATTTCTTACGCAACGAGAAAGACACTTTCGAGCTGCTTCGCTGCAGTTTTGCCTGCATAGACGATTGCTGTATCGTCTAGAAATGCCGGCCATATGGCCAGTGACAGTGTTGCTAAAGCGGATTAAAAAAAATTATCGCAGCTCTGGGCTAGTGGTGCCATGCTTAAAGGAAGTTGGGAGCTGGGTGGCTTTGTTTGTATATATTTATTTCCCGTTTATGTTTCTCGCCCCTTTCTTTTTCTCTATCTTTTCTGTCTGTTATACGCCTGTCTTTTTCTATTTTTTCTCCTTCTCCCTTTATCAATCGTTTTTTTTTTCTCGGACTTTATCAATCTTTCTCTCTCTCTCTCTCTCTCTCTCTCTCTTCATCCGTACTTCAGACTTCTGCTTTCTTTCTATCTCTTTATCACTGCCTGCTACTTTTCTCTCTCTCTCTCTTTTTCTTCTTTTGCTGCTCGTTTCTTTCTATTGGTCTATTTCTTTCTAAGCTATCCTTTGCTCTCTTCATTCATCCTTACCCTCATTCTCCTTCCGCACTGCCGCGGTGGTATAGTGGCTAAGGTACTCAGCTACTGAACCGCAAGTCGCGGGATCGAATGCCAGCTGCGGCGGCTGCATTTCCGATGGAGGCGGAAATGTTGTAGGACTATGTGCTCAGATGTGGGTGCACTTTAAAGAACCCCAGGTGGTCTAAATTTCAGGATCCCTCTACTACGGCGTCTCTCATAATCATATGGTGGTTTTGGGACGTTAAACCTCACATATCAATCAATCAATCAATCAGATCATTCTCCTTCCTACTTCTAGCAGAGCTATAACATGCAAATGTTTTTTTTTTTTTATCTACCAAGGTGCCTGCATAGCCATGTGGTTGCGATGCTCGCCTTCGGATCGGGGGCTTGCGATTTCAAATCCTTCCTAATCAAGAAATGAAATCATTATTCTTCTTTTGGTTTTCTCTCTCTTCCTTCCACGCCTTTTTCTTTGTGTGTACTCGTTTTCTTGTCTATGCGATTCATGGCGTTCAATGCCGAACAATTATACACCTTGGGACAGCGCGCGCCGGGCGCTCATGCTATAGAGGAGCGAGGCAACGGCCGAAGAGGAGGACGAAAAACGCGCGCCAGCGGAGTTATTGCGTCGCACGCACTAGAAAAGCAGATGCCCTGCTCGACGATGATTGTTTTCCGAACACCTATAATAAGTGCGACATCTATAATACGTGTAACACACTATATTACTGTAACAGCTGCGCTGTAAATGATTACGCCAATTCTACACATATTGCGAATCAATTACATGCAAGGAAGTCAAAAGCACTAGCTCAGACTGCATTGTTTCCACTTGTAAAGAGTAGCATAGCCAGGAGGTGATACACGGGACCCGTGCGCTCCACTTCTCGAATTTTTTTTTCACCATGGCATACAGAGCGAAAAATGACCATATCAAGGTGATGCCACACCACACCGATATTGAGGAGGTGCCTTCCCCCCCTCCCCTCTAAAAAAATGTTCTGCCAACGTCCCTGTTTTGAAGCAAGTGTTTCGAGGCGTATGGATGTTTTTGTGTCAATTGAGTGGGCCTGTGTATATTGTAGGCTCATCAGGCACACCAAGTGCACTGGCGCATGCAAGGTTTAGCTCATAGCCCTGACCTAACGTCGGTGCACATGTTAGGGCGCAGATGTCCTTTTCATGGCGGGGAAGAGCGTGCCACAGTGAAATCGAGTGAATATCTGAAGTAGGTGTCGTAGGCGTGTTCATGTGGTCCTTTATGTGGCTTGCGGAATCATAGCCATTGTCCATCCTAACAAAAAGTTTAAATAGCATATTTTTAGAGCCGCAGCTTGAAGCAGTGGCGTTGCTCATAGGCAGAATACTTGACTACCATGCTGTAAGCCTAAGCTGAATCCCACTGGAACAGTTATTTTCATTATTTGCTTTCATTCAAGCATTTCACCATTGTACAGCCCTGCCTGCACCGGCGCAAAATTTTCTGCCTCATTATTTCTATCATGCTGCTGCGTTATTTCCAAAGTTTGAGTAGATCTAGTCTGGAAATCACCTGTGTCGCGTACCCAATTGCCATGGGCCGCTGATAGGCGGCAATTTGCCCCACCTCAATGGTTGAAAGGATTTTCTGGCTTGATTGGAAGAAGGTTCACGTTATTCGTGCTATGACCGTTCAATCTTGTTCGTCAAACAAGCGTCCTCCTGTGGAATTTTGAGATGTATTCTTAATTTACGGGATGCCCTCGACAGCTTCAAGATTTTGGTAGGCGCTAAAAGCTTCTCTCTCAAAGGAATTACGAACGGAACGCAAAAGTGACTACCGCACCAAACATTTGTGCATTAATGAATTGGTCACCGAGGTCCAAATAGTATTCCTGGTGTTAACCAGTAGATGCAATGCTATTTCTGAAGAGGGTAGAGAAATTCATGTATTCATTCCAGTGTGTTTTCAAGTCTTTTTTAAAAAATTGCTCAAGAAAACATTCTGCGCACAAGGGCACTTGTGAACAGTTCAACTATAAATCATCAAAAAATTATTGACCTGCAGTCCCGGATCATAAAAGTAGCCCGTTGGCGTGTATTTGGGAGTTCCGCTATAATGGGGTTTATAGTAATTGCAGCAGGACAAAAGCAGACCGAGTAAAACTATGTCGGCTGACGTCTGAGTTTATTTTGACATCGTAAAACCCTACAAGGTAAAATTAAAGCACTCTGTCGCTCATTTCTACAACCGTTTCTTTTCGGAGATGAGCTGGCGCTTTTAGGAAACATGTTTTTCATTGGCCAGAGTCCTTTCCCAGGCTGATACCCTAGAACGTAATGCGTATAAATAATCCACTGTGCTCGTCTTCCGACGAGTGGTCATTTTGGTTGAATAAATCAATCCTTGTCCGCACGTCCACATATGTATTGTTTATTGTAACCACGTGGAGATCTTTGCGAAAAACAATTGTCAATCTCTAGCAAGTGGAAGCTATTGTACAGGCCTTCTAAAAGATCGGCTTGTACAAATACAAAACATGTACTCTCAATTTTCAAAGTTAACCAAGTGTATAAAGTGATGACTCTTTTGTAATTGGGAAGTCATCTCAGCTCGCAGCCAAATTATATTCTTTTTGTGCCATGAGAAGTGTTATTCATCGGTAAGTTACCACATAAAAAGCTTTTTTTTTCCTGCTTGTTCACTTTGTTCCTTTTATATATTCTGACACAACGTTGACATATATTAGGAAATTTTATACCTACTTTGTTGCTTTGATTTTGGTATGTATTTGTGTTGCTTTATCACATTTTCGTAATCATTGTACATATGAGAATCTTGACGTAGGCAATACCTATAGGAGGCCTGCAACAAATAAATACATAGACAAATAGGTTTACCAAAAAAAAATGCCTCAACATTTGACTTCCCCGCAAAACGCGTCCCTCGGATCAAATAAAGAAATATTCGCAATACATTCGTCAATTAATCCCGAGTTTCAAAATGTCACCATATTTTATTCCACTGAGGCACTTACCCGGTCACACTCTGTGCGCCGCAATATCTACAAGGGCATTCAAGGACCAAGCATGCACTCATATTGGAACAATATTACGCAATAGTCTTTGGGGGCTTTTCTGGATAGCACTACTGCTCCTTAGATATAGCCCCTTTCCGCTATTTCGTGTTGCCATTCAAGAATAACAGCAAACTTGCACTTAAGTTGAGAATGTTAAAATATTTATTTCGCTAATTGTTTTATGTACCATGATGTCAATAATATTGCGAAAAGCTCCACTCCAGTTTGTGTTGCGTGAAGAGCATAATTACCATTTTTCATCGCTTCACGTCGAAGATCACTAAATAATGAACCATTTCTCCTAGATGAATTATGGAACATATATTCTTTTTTTTTACCTTCAAAGCTGCCAGAGCGTATGATATAGACGTTGCTTGACGCCAGCTGCTGCGCAGCTACTCAACCATGTTTTCGCTTTCGGGTGACTTTTTAAATGTGAAGCATTTCTTTGCATACTTGAAGCACATTCGGCATCTATCATTGTATCCATCTATTCATCTATCCATTTAGCCAATTACGTGTGCGTGCTCTCATGGTCACCCCCTTAACTTAGCGTGAACCTAAATTAGTATGGGAGGGTACTATAATTTGATGAATAGAACGCACTTGTCAAGACGTGAATAAGGTCACAATTTCGTGGCGTACGTCGTTAAAAACCTGATGTCAGACAGTGGCACACACGAGAAGATGGATGATTCAGCCTATTTTTATTCTTCTAGTTATTTCACTCTCATGGTTCGTCTCCATGGTTGCGGCTCGTCTTAAGCAGACATATTCCTTTACAACTCTCAGCGCCTCTCTACTTGTCAGAAAGTGCAGTTTTCTGCCGAGCCTGTTGCACCTTACCATAGCTTTGTGCATATTATTTTCAGACCTACTCATGTGCTTTCGGTGTTTAGTTCAGTAATGATGAGTCGTAATACGTCCGCTGAATTACTCATCCAGCCAATGTGGTCACCAAATCGCAGGTTACTAAGATACTGTCCATTAGCTCTTATCCCCAACTTTTCCCACACTAAAGCCCTGAAAACCTCTACATGGAAACATGTAGTGAAAAGCACCGGAGTGATCATGTCTCCCTGCCTCACACGCTTTCTTATTGAGATTCTGTCGCTTTCCTTACGGAAAACTCTGGTGGCGGCGAATACACCGCGGATTTCGTTCAGTAAAATTATGTAGGGGTTTGTTGATGACCTGATTCCATAGTGACTGCATCACTGCTGACATCTTGACTGAGTCAAACGTCTTCTCGTAATCTATGAAGGTTATGTATAGGGTTTAGCTTTTTTCCGCTTATTTCTGTATCACCTAATTAGTATGAATTTGGTATATTGGGGAGTAGTTTGTACGAAATACTGAATGGTCTATTGGTTGATTAAACTGTTGTTGCCTTAAGTATATTACCTATTAATTTTGTAAATGGTTTGTGAAGAGCAGACGGTAAGCTGATTGCCCTATACTTTTTGAAGTCATTGAGATCTCCTTCCCTATGAATTGAGATGATGTTGGCGTTCTTCCAAGAATATGGTACCCTTCCTGTCAAGAGACGCTTCGTATATAAGGTGGCCAGTTTTTCCAAGACAATTTTTCCGCCGTTTTTCAGCGGGTACGCTGTTGCTTTATCCTCGCCAGCGGCTTTTCCTCTTTGCATTCCTTCTAGAGCTTTCCTTACTTCCGCTGTCCTTACTGGTACGATGTCGAAGCCCTCTATGCGATATAATCGTGGTTGTTTCAGATTCTGTACAGCTCTCTGTAGAACTCCTCCGCTACCTCAACTGTTCTATCTACATTGCTTATGACATTCCCTTTTTTGCCCTTATGCACATATTCGATTTTTTCCTTGACAGCTATTATACTTCTGCTGCTTTTTTACGGCCTGCTCGATTCTCTTCCTGTCATACAATTTGATGTCGCCTACCTTACACCTATCGATTACCTTAGAAAGCTCCGCTAGATCTATTTTATCAGTTTCATTTCAGGCTTTCATGCTCAGTCCTCTCTTCTTGAGATTTTTATTCTCCTGACATATTGACTCAGTCTCCGACTTCTCTTTGGCACTCTTCAATGGTACCAGTAAGATTATCGTTCATTTGTCAACGCTATGAAGTGAAATTGAATTTCTGTACTTTCTTTCTCACCATTAGATGATTAACTGGCTGCCTACGTATCATTTTATGCCTTTGCTTCTTTCTGCACAGGTGTATACGACCTATTACCATTCCATGGTCAGACCTTGCCAGCTACTTCGACATCCTGTGTTATGCCTCGGCGTGCACACAGAATGTAGTATTTTTCAGTTTCAGTGTTACCTTTAGAACTTCACCACGTCCCCTTACGGTTAGCTCTTTTTCTGAAAAATGTATTTAAAATTCATGAATCATTACGTTTTGAGAATTCAACTAATAACTTCACTATTGCATTTCTAGAGCGGGTTACATATTCCCCCGGTGCATTGTCTCCGGCCTCATTCTTTTCTACTTGGACGTTAAAGTCGCCCGTCTGCATAGTGTATACAGTGGCTTTACATTATTATAGGCCTATTCTACGTCTTCATAGAAGCGTTCAACCAAATGATCATCGTTGCTCAATGTAGGCGCGTAGTCCTGTACCACCTTCACCTTGTACGTCTTGTTAAACTTAATTATGATACTTTCCGCCCTCTCACTGATTCTATAGTATTCCTCTATGTATAAGACACCCCACCCCTAGTTATTTTTTGTCAGCTAATTCACGGTAGCATAGTATGTGTCCGTTCTTGCCCACTGTATAAGCCTCACATGTATTCGTAACTTCTCTAAGCCCTACTACATCCCATTTCACACCCTCTAATACTTCGAATGACACAGCTAGATTGGCCTCAGTAGATAGCTTTCTGGCGTTAAAACGTAGCCAAGTTCAAATTCCAATGGCGGCCTGTCCGGACCCAGAGCTCTTTAGTACCCACCGATGCACTGCAGTTTTGACCGCCGCGTGAAACAGCTGCTTCGCATCTGCTGGTGAGTGAGGGCCAAAGGTTAATGGCGGCATTCATATGAGAAGTTGTGGTCAAGTACTGCACCAGGGTGGAATATCCTGCTCCGGTGAGGGGTTGCATTACCAGCAGGTGGTTGCCACTAAGGTCGCACCCGAGATCTTTTTCCCCTTTTGGACGATTCCTTCATCACGAGTTTTTAGTAAATATACGATTGGGTATCGTCCGGCATCGGCATTCGAACCGAATTTTGTCATTGCATGCTAGGCTGTCGCACTCTCTGTTCCGTTCTCTTCTGTTCTGTTCTAACTGTTTTGTTGTAGAGAGGTTGAGGTCCATATTGCCTCGGCTACTCCATATCAATAGGTCCCGCAGCGAAAAAAAGAAAGAATAGTACTGAATGGTACTGAATGGTACCCCAAAACTCACTATATCTTAGTAGCAGTTTCTGTTGCACTTTCTTAGCAGTGTATAAAAACGCGTGACCGCCTATCTGTTCTGAACTTCACTGACTCTTACCTCCCCTGGCCCTTTATTAACTGCTTGAAACTCCATATTTGCTAAAAAAGAAAGACCTCGTGCCACTTTGAAAATCTGGCCTTGCAAGCTTAGACCGGCTTAGTGCTGTGGATGGCCATGCGGTACTGAAACATCAAAACATTATGGCCATTACTACAGTCCCTATAATAGATGTTCAAGTGCGTGGATACTGTACTTTACTGTTCAATAACTGTTCTGCAGTTGTTTAATACTACAGAAAACCCGAGTACTTCTTGAGCATATTATATTACACTTAGATATTACGCGAGAAATGAGGAGCAGGGGAGCTCATTACCGCTATGGGAATAACTCGTAACAGATACATAATTCTATTGCGTACCTACACCTCTGCTTATACCGGTTGTCGTTGCAACTTGGCTAGACATTTTTGTTTACCTTTTGATAAAATATTTTTACTATATTATATATAAATGCTAAAAAAGAATGGCTGTCTACTGTCGCACTGGATAGATTTATTGCTTCATCATCTACAATGAATCAATGGCATCAGGGCTTCATTTTAGGGCTTCGTAGATCTGTGCCTTAACAGTCGATGAATATGCTGTTATTGCTGGTGTCATCTTACGTACCTTTATTTAATCTATCGCACCAACCAAGAGAGATTGCAACGCCTTGTGATATGATTTTTTTGTTTGCAGAAAGTATCGATACTAACTTCTCATCTCGGGGAGATGTTGGCTCAGCAGACAAGATCTCAAATGGCGAGAATTGTGTTACAGATAAAGCTAACACATAGCTAACTTTGATAGCAATACGAGTCAGTTTTAGGGGCGAAACTTGTTATAGTCTAATCTTGTCAATAGTCACGCGTAACTTAGAGAAGAAGAGACGAGAAAGAGAAATGGATGACCGAATTTCGTCTGACTTCCTAGAAGGCATTGCTCTGCCGCTACTCTCCGATTGGCTGCTGCACGCACTTTGCCTGAATGTGCGAACGAGTGCCTCTTTCAGTCTCCTGGATAGTCGCCATACATGGCGGATTGTTGGTGGGGCATGGACGAAGCAACAGTAACTTTCTAGCAATGGTAACGGAGCAGGGCGACGGGTGCGTTGAAGACGCTTGCGCTCTGCTTTTTTTTTTGGCTCGCGTCTCGTCGGTGTTACCCGCGCGCCGTCTGCATAGTGCGCGAATGAGTGGCTCTCTCAGTCTCCTACATAGTCGTGGTACTGGCGGATTGTTGGTGGGGCATGGACGGAGCAGAGTAGCGGGCGCGTTAAAGGCGCTTGCGCTCGGCTTCCTCGGCTCGCGTCTCGTCGGTTTTACCCGCGCACCGTCGGCATTCTCAAACGTGATCGGACGCATAGACGCATGCACGAACGTACAGATTCACGGACAGATGGACGGATGGACGCTTTGCCTCACTCATCATCATTCACTCCGTGGACATGATGTAATTTTTGTTGATTTTGTGGGGCTCAGCTTGCTGTGCATGCCGCGGCATGCATTCACGCTAAAGGAAGCCACGCGAAAGTGCTCGAAGCTCCGTCCCACAAGATGAGAACTGCAGAAAACCCTGTTTCTATATTAAAACTGTGCTGACGCCACACTTACATAGCCGAGCTGTCAAGCTTAACAGGGCTGTTAGAACTTGCGGAAGAATGCCAAACGTGTTGCGTCGGGATAGTTTGCGAAATCTTAGAAAACGCTTCGCAAACGCAGGCAAAATATATAACATAGAAACACCAGCCACTGACAGTACAAATGCGGCAGACCGCGCAAACTACTTTTTTTCTTCAAGGTAGCAGCACTTCGCCCTGACATTGAAATTGTTCCTTTACGTCAGTTGACATTTGCGCAGATTTCAATGAAGCACGCTTGGTTGACTCGAAGTCGCGGATTGACCGTGAGAACGCTCCTGTTTTCTGCTCACTGTTTCGAACGAGGAACGTGCCCCTTGGGTTGGAGGCAAGCATGAGCATCTTTTCGGCGTCCTTCCATGAGACCTTGCCGAAGAACCAGTCTTCGCTCTCTACGGTCTTCTCGAAAGCCAAGTAGTTTTGTGAAGTATAGCCAATCTGAATGCCATTCAGCTGCTTGGCATGCCAGCAGTCATGGTCACTATCGTTGATAATTTGAAGCCGGTCTCTCTTCCTGAAGCTGAGATCACCATCGTCTTGCGCATTGTATATGTAAAAAGCCACTACCACCTTGCCCTGGGTGAAGCCGGTGATGTTGTGTGCTCTCTGAGGTGGACCCTCACGGTGATCGCGAAGGGGCCCATTTAGCGGCAACACCGCCACGCTTCCGGCCGGTGGCTTGTAGTAGCGGTCGTCGTGGGTCCACAAGCCGCCGTTGTGACCCTGCCACCACCCGAAACCTGCAGTGTCATGCCATTCACACCGGTGTTGTCCGGATCACCAACATTGTCAGCACGCTAGTCGTGAGCTTAACAGTGCAATAAACGTCAACCACTGCGAAGCCCTTGTAGCACTTAAAATCTCATCCGGGCCTAGTCTGTTTTTTTTTTGCATAAGACGTTTGTAGTCAAATTTGTTAATGTGCTTACATATCAAAATTTATACGCGGTAAACATACATTTATTTCAGTTATTAAGCAGGCGTTGAGGTTTATCGCACTTTTAAATATAATAATTTCCGCTATGTACAATTGGAGCTGTTTCACGTGGATTTCATTTGTGCGGAGAGCAATGAATAGCTGAACATGCATAATGGTTTGCTGTAGTCTTCAAACTTAGGTTCGATTATATATCGAATGCAATAACATTTTCAGAGCGTTTTGTAAAATTAATTTGCGCATGTAAAGTGTACATGTTCTCCACTGAGAATAATAAGAAAATAATGTCCGGAGGTACTTTTTATCTCAGCATAATAATAAGTCATCGCCTTTTATTAGTCAAAGCAATCTAACTCCGCGTATTAGGCCGTCTTGTGGGAAACTTTAAAATTCTTGCAACATCATCACTAATCATTATGCCTGGCACTGGTTTACTTGAATGCAGATATTCAAGCTTCTCCAAAAAATTGCTGGTTCCACATCTGTTAACAAATCATGATGTTGAAGCTGTTCGCGTTGTATTGTGTGGTGCACTGCGTACTCGCCAAAAGTGAAATCAAGATACCAAGTAAGTTCTTCTAGTAGCACTGTCGTATTGTGTCATGCTTTCCTGGTGTAGCATGCCTTCGTTGTAGCAACCGTCTGGCTTCGCCTGAGGATACAACCATGTTGGCCGTTAATTGAGCTTTTCACGTAAATCGACTTGCTCATTGCAGTTAGCACGCCTACTCATGTTTCATGCAAGTGTACTTGAAGCTCAAGCACTTGTTAGCATCAAGCAGGCGTCGCTAATATGTGGCGCAGCACATGGATATAAGTAGGTCAATCGGCAGAGTCGTACCTGTAGTTGAAGGACCCCGATCGTCTGTTAAATAGAAATGATTTGAGGAAAGGACAGAGACTTTTAGTTAATAAGCAATGAACGTTGCATTGTTTGAGCGTATTGTTTCAAGTAATATGAGACCACTCTCTGGTGTGCTTGCTGAGCCACTATGACAATGTATCCCTTAGATACCCTCTACAACCAGTACCATTCCTTTGCAATTAGGGCCCGCAATCATAAAAATATCCAGTGAGCTGGAAAGTTATAACCTTACAATCATGAACGAGAAATGAGTCTCTTGATCAGCAATGGCGACAAATCAAAAGTTATTAATTCAGCACTTAAACCAAGAAAGAAGTGAAAATTAGAATAAATATTATGAAGAGTTAAGCAATGCACAATCGTCTGGTGAAGGAGATAGGCGTTCATGACTGGAAGATAATAATTAGGGTCTGCACGCAAATTTGTATATATAGGTCAATTACGAATATGAGAGCATCGTCATCAAAACAAATTTGCTAAAGCACGAACATGAACTTAATCGCATACGGCAAGTACTCATAGCTAACGACCGTCCATCATCCACAGTCTTTAAATATAAATGCATCAATGTAGCTAAGTCCTACCGGTTCTTACCTATGACGCTCAATAAAAACACTAGCTGCGGAGTCAAGAGCAATGCAGCCCGAAATAGAACGGAAAATGTTAGGTATAAGCGTAACAATGAACGTTCGGAAGACGGCATGACACGCCTAGAACAAACAGAGCATCGCTCATTCTATGTATAGTTTCCACCAAGCTGAAAATTGAATATTCGCCGACGACGCAATGCGTTTAGCAACGATCCATGAATACTGAAAGCAATTTGGTGCATAGAAACAAATGGGAAATGCATTCAAAGAAGGCAGCGAATTACACAGGGTGATCAATAAGAAGCTTTGCGAGGATGAAATGAAATCTGCTCACAAATGCTATGATGAACTTATCATTGCGAGAGCACTTGTACTGCAGTAAACCTAATTAGGCTCAATGCAGCAATGTGGATGCTAATGAAACAAATGCATATATTTGCCCTTTTTTTATTTGGCATCACTCCTCAGGGTATCCTCCATGTTGCCGGAAACCACCTTGCCCAGTCGACGAAAGATACACATGTCTCTGGGGAGTTGGTAGACAAAAAATTGCATGCGGTAAGTATTTGGCTAGCCTCATAAACTAGTACACGAATTCCTGCAGCTTAAGCTTACAATCTGGCAACAACAGATAAAGACAAACATTGGTTTGCCGTATTCTTGCGTTTCCATGCTCCCGAGCCAGTATGTGCCTACCGCACACAGGCTATATTCCATATTTTCTGCAGAGCCAACATGTTCACACCATGGGCATAATATCTGCATGTATCGGTCTAAACTAGAAATCGCAATGGTTTTACCCGACAAAACAACTATTTTTCAATTGCAATGCTGTCACACTTTTTTTTGTCGAAGTTGTCAAAGCTGTCAGAGTTCCCTTGGCCTGGTCTCGAGCTACATAAGGAGACGTATCTTCTGCAATATTTCTGAAAACGTTCCTTGATGAAAGCGAAATTAACCAATATCAATGCAGCTTGGTACTCACACGGTTAAACCTGAAGGAAGTGCTGAGCCAGAGCACCTTCTTCGTTTTTTCTTGCTTGACTGTTTTTTTCTTCTTCCTGTCTCTCTCTCTTTCCTTTGCATTCTTGCTATCTTTTCAACCTGTTTACTGTATTATTTCTTTCTGTCTCAATACGTTTTGCTTTCTTTCGCACTCATTCTACCCTTACCCTTGCTTTCTCTATATTTATCGCTTCCTTCCTTCTTTCTATTACTGTCTCTTTGTATGTTTCTGTCTTTTACTTTACCTAATCTTTCTCTGTTTTTTGGTTTTGTTCTATGTTGGTTAATTTCTTTTTTTTGGGATGTATTGCGCTCTGTTTTCTTCACGGTCTTTTTCTGTATTTTTATCGGCTTTCTATTATATTCTTGATTTCCTGCCTTTTTTCCGTTTTTACCTTTTTTCTTACAATCTTTTCCTTTGTCTTCCTTTATATGTGCAATAGCTCTCACCCGTCAGAGTTGTCTCATCTCACGCCGGACAACTCGGCATACGTGTATTGGGATTGACGCCGAAGATTATGAAAATAATATCATTAGGATCGATGTTCCGTGCCTCTGTGTCTCGTTTTCTGTCTGCCGAAGCACTCAGGGTACCTTGAAATAGAATACTTTCTCGACACACCATTACCTTCTCGGATCTCGACTGGACTCTCTCGCAAACCTCAACGACGCTGCTCCGTCCTGTGCGCACACCCTGGATCTCCACGGGGGAAAGGACGTAGGTCCACTGGTTGGCTGTGGAGTGTTCAGGGATATTTTCGTAGCTTTACTTACCTTAAATGAAGCAACTAAATGCAACAGTTCAGTATATGGTCCTTTCCTTCTCCGCACAGCAAGTTGTCTAGACCACCAGCCATTACGTTTAAACTATTAGAGACCAGGTCTTCCTCCAGTCTATGATTCTCTCCTTGTTTTCTCGGAGGCTTTCGAGTCTACCTGCCGTGACTGCGAGGAGGTTAGTAGCATTTAAGAATAAGCCTTAATAGAGCTTCTCGTTACGGGGCCGAAGTCGGCTCACAGAACTGTATTGGAACTCCGCCTTACAAAGTTAACAGCGACTGCTGCAAATACTGGCTGTCCATAGAGCCTGTAGTTGTGGATGGAGGTAATTGAAGCTAGGCCATCCCGTTTCCACTTGGCAGTTTCCCAGGGCTTCGCTTTAAAAGAGCAGCGTTTCTCTACAACAAAATAAAGTATTGCGTCTATCTGTTGCACTCTGAAACACAGGAGTCCATTGATATGGATGTTAATGTCCGTGAAAGAATCTACAAGCCTAACGAACTAATCTCTGTTCACCAGCTCACCCAATTCAGCAGTGTTTAGTAGCATATCAGATAACCAGTGGAACTTGCCGGATACCCAAACCTATAGTTGAGAAGTCATGGGGCTATCAAGCTCTTCGCATACCATCTCATCTATCGTATCCAAAAATGATACTGGGAGACAGAGGAATGTGTGACGCTTCGAGATGCAGAAATGCACCCCACGCACGCCCAGATGGTGTTTCAGCATCATGAATATTGCCGTTGTGAGGACAGGCGACAACGGAATGGCAGAAACAGTTGGAAATATGGGTGCTCTCTATTCACGCACGATGTAATGAAGGGTGATGATCTGACAGGCCAGCGTTGTCGTGCGAACGTAAATATTTATGCTAACATACGCTAGGTGATCCGTGCCTCAATAGTCCCATATGAATATATCAAGAGGAGAATCCACGGTACCTCACTACTACTGTGTGCCTCTTAATTTATTGTGGTCTGAATACTTAAAACTGCATTGGATATTTAACAATTGCACTGTTTTTTTGCGTTTCCCTACGTGCTTCAGTGCCACATGACATGAGCAGGAAAGGTATGAAATTCCTTTGGATGGAGCTCTGCAGCCGACATTTGAGGTGCAGAATGGTTAAAGACGATTTCGTGTGCAGATGTGAGTATACTTACTTGCGCATATCCAGAGTACCCAAACTTTAAAGTATATATAGATATATGTAGGGAAATAGATCTTCCGTAAGAACAGCAGCAACAGAACTTCCCTTGGTACTGTTGTCACGGAAGGTACACTGTTTGCAACGCTACGGCTACTTTCGCCGCTATATATATATATATATATATATATATATATATATATATATATATATATATATATATATATATTTATATATATATATATATATATATGTATGTATGTATGTATATAGTCTTTTATCCGCCTTTATTAGGCCTGGAAGATGTGGCCAAAACAGTCGCTTCCGAGGTACAGAACCGACTCAAGGGTCATCCCCCACTAACGATGAAGATGAAGGACACTAGATGATGATGAATTTGTACAGGTGGTCAAGAAGCGTGCTTTAAGTGTCCACAATATATATATATATATATATATATATATATATATATATATATATATATATAGATATATATATATATATATAGATATATATATATGCAGGCCACTCATACACCTCATCTACATAAAGGTACCACTACCCAAGTGAGCCCTTGCAATATTTAAATGCCAATCTATTTCTTAGTCAGGGCATGTCAGCCGTCTATACGTGTCCACGTGCCGATGTTATTTCTCCGCTCTTACTCCCTCTCTGATAAGCATCACCGGTGGGCGCGCGCGCTTATCCTCAACCAAAGCAACTGGAGCAGTTGGTGTGAGGGGAGTAGCGGAGAGTGTGGATGTATGGATGAATTGATATGGCTGTACGCTTTAGATCGCGTGGTGGCGATCTAAAGCGTACAGCCATATCAAGCGCCACCAAGCCGTAATACTTAGTGTACCATAACTACATTTATTTTTTTTTCTTTAAATAGTGAGGTTGAGGACTGGTACTTTGCAGTAAAGGGCTTAATTTTCACTCGTGCCTTGACTTTAGCCACCAATCAAGTAACCTCCTTCTAGTTAATTCTACCCGCTCAAACTCTATTTTGCGCTCCCTGTCCCAACACCCAAGGGCTTTGAAAAACTCTACACCCTCATCCTGTACTATAGGGTGAAGCCCTCTACAGAACATTATCAAGTGCTTGGCAGTTTTTCCTCCTCTCCACACACACTGCATACCATGTCTACCTCTTCGTATTTGGCCCGATATGTTTTGGTTAGCAATACTCTCGTCCTCGCCTTAAGCAGTAGAGAACTACCCCGAGTATTATTATAGATCCTTTCCTTGGCAATTTTCTGCTTAAAAGTTCAATAGATCTCTAGTGCGGACTTCTTAATCTTGCCGATTCTTCACATATTGGTCTCAGCTTCCTTCGCCTTCTTCTTAACCAATAATTGCTTTTGGTTTGGCCCCCTGCTGTTTTCTAAGTATTTACCCGTCCATTTTCTGGTTCGTTTCCTCTATTTGGTATCTACATTCTTCATGTACAAGTAGCTGGAAACCTTCCTAGCCCAACGCTCCTCCCCCATTTCTGTCAATGGCTTCTCAATTGTTATCTTGCTGCTAGCTTCCCTGACCTCAAATGATGTTCATCCAATATCACCTTGTGCTCCCTGATTTGGTGTATCCCCGTAAGCTACTAAGGTAAGCTTTGCTATTCCACGTTGCTTAATTTCTAATCTTGCTTGAACTTCTGATCTCATGCACAAGACCACATTGCCGAATGTCAGACCAGGAACCATGACCCCTTTTCATATTCCTCTCACAACATCATACCAATTGTAATTCCACAAAGCCCTATTTTTCATGACTGCTGCATTCCTGTTACCTTTAGTCGTCACGTATATTTCGTGTTCTCTTAGGTACTCAATCCTATTGCTTATCCATATGCCCAGATATTTGTATTTATCTGTTACCTCTAGCATGACCTCCTGTTTTTTTAGCTCACTACCTTAATTATCATTAAAAATCATGACTGCTGATTTTTCCCTACTAAATGTGAAATCTAACCTCTCTCTCTCATTACCGCAGATTCCATCAATCTCTGTGAATTTTCCTTGTTATCAGCAATTAGCACTATATCATCTGCGTACATCAATGCTGGTAGTACCTGTTCAATTAGTTTTGCTTGTTTGACGAAAGAGGGGTTGAAGCCAATTTCACTTACCTCTAACTGGGCCTCTAATCCTTGTAAGTACACCATGAATAACAAGGGTGACAGAGGACACCCCTGCCTAAGCCCCCGTTTTACCTCTGTGGTCTTGGATACCTGTTTTCCCCCTTTATAACTACCTCGTTACCTTTAGAGATATCCTTTAAAAAATCTGTGACTACATGTTCCACGCCTATTGTGTCCAGTATTCCCCACAATTCCTCTTGAACCACGCTATCGTACGCTCCCTTGATATCCAAAAATGCTAGTCACAGGGGCCTGTGTTCCTTTTCTGCTATTGCGATGCACTGCGTCAGTGAGAACAGATTGTCTTCCAACCTCATTTGTTTCCGAAGCCCATTCTGCAGTTCCCCAGCACCCCCTCATCCTATATCCATGCCTGCAGTCTTTCCTTTATAATCTGCATCGCCAGCCTGTAGACCATTGATGTCACTGTTATAGAATGGTAGCTGTTTATGTCAGCTTTGTCACCCTTTCCTTTATAGATCGTGCTCATCCTGCTAAGTTTCCATCCATCGGGGACTTCGCCATCGATTATTATTTCGCTAACTGCCTCCCTCAAAGCCTACTTAGACTTTGGACCCAATGTCTTTAGAGGTACATTTGGAATGCCTGCTGGGACTGTCGATGTACTACTAGGAAACCTCTTCTCAGCCCTTTCCCACTCTTGTTGTGATAATGAAGCCATTGCGCCGCTTGATTCATGCTTGTTTATTGTGATACAAAGGAACTTCTTTGTTAAATTTTTCTCTCACTCTTTTTCTTATATATTCAATAGCTTGGTCCCCTTCTAGCCTAGCACCTTGAGCTGTAGTTACGAGCCTCTGCTCTTGGCTCGTCTCATTTCTTAGAGAGTGTAGATTGTTCCAAAATTTCGCGGCTGTCTTTCTATTTTTTATGTACTTCTGCCAGCCACTGAGTCCCCTTTCTTCCAATCGTTTCATTGATCAGAAGGGATGATTTTTTTCTACAGCTTAGAAAGATGTCGCATTTTCAGTCAACATCATCTGTCGGTTCACCCCACTGCTTAGCATGTCTGTGCTCCCTAGCAGCTTCCTGACGTTTTGCTATTGCCATGGCTCTCTTAACTTCCTCATCCCACCAACTCTTGTGTTTGTGTCTCCTTTCCCGGGGAGACTTGTCACGTGTCTTAGCAGGCTCTAGCTCAAACAGCCTAATTAGATTTGTGTATGTCCATACTGTTTTATTATCCTCAGTGATTACTTTCTCAATTTGTTTAGTAGCTATTTCTAATTGCCTTTCTGAATAAAAATTTTCCTGTAGTTGCTCACTTTGTTTTCTTCTCACTGACGCTGCGATACATTTGTGATCACTATTCAGACTTCTGGAGCCAAATTCATCTATGTGCATTCCCCTGATCCTATCATAGCCCCGCCATGGTGGTCTTGTGGCTAAGGTACTTGGCTGCTGATCTGCAGGGCACGGGATTGAATCCCAGCGTTGGCGGCTGCATTTCCGAAAATTTTGCAGGCCCGTGTGCTCAGATTTGGGTCCACGTTAAAGAACAACAGGTGGTCGAAATTTCCGGAGTCCTCCACTGCGGCGTCTCTCATAATCATACGGTAGTTTGGGGACGTTAAGCCCCACATATCTATCTATCTATCTATCTATCCATCTATCTATCTATCTATCTATCTATCTATCTATCTGTCTGTCTATATGATCATATCATGCATCCTATGTGACGTCAGTGCGTAATCTATCGTCGACTGCAGCTTTCTTAAACTCCCATGTTATTTGCCTTCACACTTCCCAGTACCGTTGCAAATGATCAAATCATGCATTTCACACATATCCATGATCATTTTGCCTGTTGGGTTGGTATACCCACCTATATCTTCTATGTGCGCATTCATATCTCCTAGTATAATTATCTCGCACTCTCTTCCTAATTCCTCAATGTCCTTTGATATGCACTCTACCATTCCCTGCATTTCGTCTCTGGCCTTTCCTCCCGTCCACAATTACACCAAACTAAGGAGTGTCGTTTGCCCTGCCACTTTCCCTTTTAGCCATAAATGTTCCTTGCACTCCTGCTTGACCATTTGCCAGTCTGTACTTTTGTGAATGAATGCCCCAATACCACCTCCCTTCTACTGCCTTCTGTTATATTACAATATTCCCACGCGTAGTCCGGATTGTCAGGAGGTTGTTCGATGTCCCTAGGATGTCTTTCTACAAAACCGTATACCATCGGCCTCTGCCCCTTTAGCTGTTTTTTCTATCTCTTCCCACTTCAGCCTGTTCCTGTCACTGTGCATGTTAATATACCCTACGTCTAAATTAGCTCAGCCGTCGTGGCTACGTCTATTTCTGCCCCAGACTCTTCCTATCTTAGATGTCAGTGCTACTTTGGAATCGCATCTGTCCATACCACCTCTCAAAGAGTCTCCCTGGTTGTCTTGCTCGACCGAAGGGCCCGCGTGCCCCCTAAAAAAGCTACTGCGCGTCCTGCAAGTCGCCAACGCACCTCATGACCTAGCCGCCCATAGAAGTGAATTCTGTCTCGTTGAAAAACCACCCCACCTATGCACCTCTCTGTCCATTCCCACCACCTCAAAGCCTTCTTTTTTTTTTACTCATCCGCCATGTATCTTGGTTTGCGTTGACAACCGCTCTTTGCAGGTTGCCGTAACGCACCGGTACCTCCAGTATGGTGCATATAACTACGTATAAGTAAGCGGAGGGGAGGAGCGCGCTCTGGCGTGAGGGCACTTTAATCGCGAGAGAAGCTCAGCGGAGCTCCCGCGTGTGTGGAGAGAGTGTAGGAGAAAGTAGGTGCAGTGCTTCGCCGCTCCTTCTCTCGTTGTTTGCCGTCTCTCCTCCCTGCACCCCACTTTCCCGTCTGCTCGCTCGTACGTAAATATAAATGGTGGGAAGTGCGCACATCTCTCTTGACTGTTCGCTGGCTGATGTGTAAATAAATGGTTACGGTAAAGTCCACGTCCAGTCATTAATTTACGCCATTAAAATAACTACGCCGTGCAATCTCGGCGCAAGAAATGCATTGGAATTTCCTCACGATTCCCTTCGTGGACGTCGGGGCAAGTTTTTCTGCCCCGTTTTTCTGCCCCGTTTTACAGCGAAAGCTGTTTATGGCTAGGATAAACGAAAGTTATTTCGGGGGTGGTCTGCCGAGAGGTCTCCATTGGCTGCTCTATCATCTACGTCAGCATTAGCATCGTTCACAAGCGCGTGCGCCATTGGCTGCGTTGTGACGTCGTCGCACTCATGAGACCAAGCCCACGCGCAGCTGTTTCACCTGAAACCTTCCCGCCGAGTTGTTTCGTGATGTCAGATGCTTCCGACAACGGAGTGTTGCGGCTTCAATGTGATGATTGCAGCAGCGCGTGCACCGAAACAAACGCCACTTTCAGCGGGAGCTTCTTCAGCGGAACATTGTCTTGGGCTGCGACGTCTATGACTATCTGTGATTCAATAGCAACCATTGTAATTAACGCATTGCGAAACGCATTAAACCACTCATTACACTCTTTCAAGACAGTGATCATGTGAGGCAAATTGTGTGGCGTGTGAAATAAGCGCTGTGGTAAACCCAAGCCAAACGTGCAGGAAGCATGAACATGTAATCAATAAATGCGAAAGGCTTCAGAGCCACATCGGGTTAAACAAACTGCTGAACACCAGGGTCATACGTTCCAGCTTTCGCTGGGTAACTATTTGTACGGAGTGCTGGCGTGGTGATGTTTAGTCCATCGTCATTTATCGCAGCCATCCCTTGTATTCGGAGTACTCATTAGGTGGCGCTGCGGTACTCGCTTCAATAGAATATCTACAAATAACTAATCTTTTAAAGGATATCTATAAAAGTAACAAAACGTTATAAAATGGAAGACCAGATATTCGAACCTATAGAGATACAACGCGGGCTTTCACAGGGATGTCCCTTGTCACCTTTGTTATTTATGCTTTATTTACAGGGTCTACAAGCGAAATTAGGGAAGTGTCAACTCGGCTTCAGCCTTTCTTTTGCCAAGCAAGGGAAACACGTTGAACAATTATTACCAGCATTGATCTATACAGATGATATAGTATTATTAGTCAACAACACGGAAGATCTGCAGGCATTGGTAGACATCTGCGGTAATCAGGAAGATCTAAATTTGAAGTTTAGTAGGAAGAAATCGGCAATCATCATTTTTATTGATAACAATGGTAGTGAGCATAAGATACAGGAAGTCAGGCTAGAGGTAGTGAATAAATACAAATATTTGGGCGTATGGATAAACAATGGTGCTGAGTATACTTAAGGGAGCACGAAATATACGTAATCACTAAGGGTAACAGGAGTGCAGATGCAATGAAAAATAGGGCACTGTGGAACCACAGTAGGTATGACATTTTGAGAGGGATTTAGAAAGGTGTCATGGTTCTGCGTTTGACGTTCAGCAATGCGGTCTTGTGCATAAAATTAGAAGTTCAAGCAAGATTGGAAATCAAACAACGGAGCATAGTTAGACTTGATTTAGGAGCACATGGGAATACACCAAATCTGGGGGTACATGGTGACATGGAACGGACATCATTGGAGTGCAGGGAAGCTAGCAGCAGGATAGAATTTAAGGTACGATTGAGAAAATTGGGATAAGAACGTTGGGCTAGAGACGTTTTTAGCTACTTGTACATAAAGAATGTTTATACTAATTGGAGGAAGCGAGCATGAAAATTGTCAAGTAAGTATTTAGACAACAGCAGAACACCAAGCCAAAAAGAAACATCGGTTAAGAAGAAAGGGAAAGAAACAGAGAGGGACATGTGGGAAATCGGAATTCTTACGAAATCATCACTGGAGACCTACCAAACTTTCCGGTAGGATATTGCAAAAGTTCTATGATAATTGTCGGGGTTGTTCTCTGCTGTTCGAGGCCAGGATGGGTGTATTACGAACCAAGACGTACCGAGCCAAATACGAAGGCACAGACACGTTATGTAGTGCGTGTGGAGAGGAGGAGGGAGCGGCTGAACACTTCATAATGTTCTGTGAAGGGCTCCACCCTATAGCCCAAGATAATGGCACCAAATTTTTCTAAGCATAGGGATCTAGGGACAGTGAAGGCAAAATAGACCTCAAACGGGTAGAAATAACCAGGAGGAGGCTAACTAATTGGTGGCTACAATCAAAGCACGATTGAAATTCAATCACTTAACACATAGTGATAGTAGTTAATTTTATGGCCAGGTACCGTGAGCCGCCCGATCCGTGAGCCGCCCGAGGATACACCCAACCACTCCGATGCGTAGGAGACGCATGATAGACAGACGCACGAACAAGACAGGTTCCTTCCGCATTATTGACTTCGTGGATATGGCGTAACATTATACAGTGTTTGCCAAGTTCGTGATGATCAATTGGGCAAAATTCACTTAATATTCATGGTTCACCGATGTACCTTCAGAGCTTCGCATACTTGTCATTATTCATCCGGTGGATATACTGTGCTTTTTTTCTTGAAGGCCAACCCCAGTAATAATCCGAGTACACTGAATCTCAATGAAGTTCACTGAATACGTTCATTTGCCCGTTGGCGCCATTGATGCCAAATTCCAGGCTAGAGAGTTTCGCAGATTCTTTTTCTGCTTTGTCTCTTTTAGATTCGAAGCGTCTTATTTTATTTCATTTATTTGAACCTAAGGGCCCAATAATGGGCATTACATAGGGGTTATACAATACAGAGTACAACGAACGGAGAAAATGATATAAAAGAAGAAACAATAATGAAAAAAGCAAATTGCAATAACAAGCAAACATAATGCAAACGCGATCTAAAAAAGGCAAACACAGTTCAGTGATACAAAGTCAAGTATAGTAAAATAAGCGATAAATGAATATATGACAGAGTACAATCTAGCAAAAAATATACTTTGCATAATACAAACTTGGAATGCGACGATTCAGCTAGTAAGGCAGGACTACTCACTTAGGTAAGATAATAGGGCTGATTGAAAACCAGTTAAATCTTTAAGATTCGCAATGTTGTGCGAAAGGGCATTCCACTTATTTATGGATAAAACCAAAGGACAGTGTAAATATTTTATTATGCGAGCAAACTGTGGACGTGCACTGTGATCGTGATCAGATCGGGCTGAAATGTTTGCCGCTAGGTGAATGAATTTTCGTGATAAATAACCGTTGCTAAAGTAGATGCTATATAAATAAGGATAAACTGGAATATTTTCTCCCTGTAATAAGTTGTGATATACCAACAGTTCTTTTTATTGAGAATCCAAAGGTGTAGATAGATAGATAGATAGATAGATAGATAGATAGATAGATAGATAGATAGATAGATAGATAGATAGATAGATAGATAGATAGATAGATAGATAGATAGATAGATAGATAGATAGATAGATAGATAGATAGATAGATAGATAGATAGATAGATAGATAGATAGATAGATAGATAGATAGATAGATAGATAAGTAGGTAGGTAGGTAAGTAGGTAGGTAGGTAAGTGGGTAGGTAGCTAGGTAGGTAAGTAGGTAGGTAGGTAAGTAGGTAGGTAGGTAAGTGGGTAGGTAGCTAGGTAGGTAGGTAAGTAGGTAGGTAGGTAGGTCAATAGGTAGGTAGGTAGGTAGGTAGGTAGGTAGGTAGGTAGGTAGGTAGGTAGGTAGGTAGGTAGGTAGGTAGGTAGGTAGGCAGGTAGGTAGGTAGGTAGGCAGGTAGGTAGGTAGGTAGGTAGGTAGGTAGGTAGGTAGGTAGGTAGGTAGGTAGGTAGGTAGGTAGGTAGGTAGGTAGGTAGGTAGGTAGGTAGGTAGGTAGGTAGGTAGGTAGGTAGGTAGGTAGGTACCGATTATTCGACGGACGGAAGGACGGATTAATGGATAGGCTCGAGATGCATTTTCTTTGCCAAAACAATGTTCGCACTTGAAATGGGAACCTGTGTAGTCTTCTCAATATGCTGCTGTGATGCAGGGCCTGGATACAAGCACAAAAACGAGTGGTCGCTACGCTATCTTTCATTAAAAAATGTGGGTGGACCGACCGTGACTTGCAAACGTTGTCGAAATATTATTTCGGTTCAAAAGCACGCCAATTGCTTTATCAACACCATTCAAACAATCTCTATTGAGTATTCAATCATCCAATGCTTGTCTGGTGAGCTTTATTAATTTTGGTCTACTGTACGCATGAATGGTTCCTTTTTATTTTTATTACTAAATAAGTGTTCATGTAGGTTCAAAGACCGGTAGGTCTACATGCCCTAATAAAGCTGCTGCAAACATTATGATAGATATCAGTCCATTGTTTAAAAACATAGCTGTGTCACTTCCTAGAAACCATAAGACTTTTTTAATTGGTTCTTTGTGTTTTTTTTTTCAGGTTTCAAACATTCAACAAAAGACACGAATTGGTAATGCAGGATATTTCACCATCCTTTATCTGCATTAGCTTCAAGCTGGAACCTTAATCGTGCGTTTCTATGCACAAGAGAAATCAAAGCATGCACGAGGTGTGATTTCAGTGTTTACTGTTTGCTTATTAAATATTTCTTTGTATGTCTCACAAAGCACAGAGTGATTTTTAGTATCTTGTGATTGCGAATTTTCGTTGGAATTAGTGCGGATAATTTCTGAAGTGTTAAAGCTACCTATTATTTTTATTGATTTGTGAAGTAAATTGAAGCTTGCATA
The DNA here is from genome assembly GCF_013339725.1 of Rhipicephalus microplus. NCBI lineage: Eukaryota > Metazoa > Arthropoda > Arachnida > Ixodida > Ixodidae > Rhipicephalus > Rhipicephalus microplus. Next base: position 78,573,449 of record NC_051168.1, read on the forward strand.
AAGCATGTTGGGCTGGTGACCTTTCACTTGGTATTTATAGAAAGGTGCACGACTGTAGTTGATAGCTATATTTGAGTTAGCGTTTAATTGCCACAACAAGTAAAGTACCTGATCCATGTGCCTTGATGAACGCGGAATAAAAGCTGTGCCAGCCACAGCTTAACTATAGCCCCGTCTCACCCACACAAAATAGCAGCATACATTACAGCCAGAAAGTACACACAATACGAAGCGGCAGTACAACCGAAGTAATCTTATATTAGAAAACATCTGAATGGTAGGACAAGTAACATGCACTCAACAATATTTCTGTACATATGCACTACGAACAAGCAGTATGTTGTAATAAAAATGGCAATGCCACAGTTGCGAGCCAACGTAACAATAGTTAACACCCAGCAGTAGCTTTTAAGCCTATATCGACGTGGACGAGGTGTAACATGTTCATTCAGGCACCCAGTAAGCAAAAAGACGTGGAATAAGGTAGGGAGTGGCACCGAAGCTTGTACAGTTCACATAGCAAGCAGCACCCCACGCCTTCACCAAATTGTAGCAAGAACGCTATTCCTGTGTGTGGGGGCGGGGACGGGAGCAAATGAAATAAACTTTTCCCCAAAAAAACAGCGTATTGCTCTTTCGCTCATAGTCTGAAAACCATCTAGTCTTCTCACACTTGTAGAGTAATACGTCCATTAAAAACTTTGCAAAAACCGAATGAAGTGATGGAGGCAGTGTTTGAAATGTTCTCCTCAGAGGTAGCCAGTGCTGCATTTCAACAAGACCAATTATTGAAAAGATATATTGGCGTAGAAGCATCATTTTTGAGCCCTTACTCTCGGTAAAGTTTGGGGCGGTCAATAGCTATGCTTTTATACTGTACTCGACAATAGCCGCCAGGAGGCCTGCCCAATGTCTGATTAGGAAATAAAATATGGACGTCTTTGCAGTTATTAGACCAATGCGGGACGATGTGGAATGTCAGCATGTGTTGATACTGATTGACAGCGACCTCCGACTTCTCCTTCGTCAAGGTGGAGGGAGATAAATTATTGCCGATAAAATTGGGGCAGTCGTCATGAAACTACTCTTGCGTTCTGTCTAGCAGATTCGCCGAGCGGTGAAGGACCTAGCACTTGTGCGTTGGACTCGTCCAGTGAGTCTTCGGTGAAGAGGGTGTTGCCGGCAATCCGATAGGTGGTGGAACGCCGGCAGCCGGCAAGTGTATAGCGATGTTGATGACGGGGCGGTGCTTCACATACTCGATGACACCGTAGTTGAGTAGAAATCCTTATCCAAATAGGGCTCGTCCAACTTTGGACACAGCAGAAGCCACAATAAAAGGTGAACAAGAACAAGAACCAAGAAGGCTGCCTCAATTCCACACATCTTTCGGGCACCACTAGCGCTAACTTCATTTTTTAACTTGGCAAATGCTATATTGCGCCCTTCTTATTGTATATTTTTATAAACGTTTTTCAATGAGAGTGCCTTTCGTCTACTTGATTTTCTCTAGGCTAAAGGAAAGTATTCGCAACACGTTGTTAGTCTCCTAGTTCTTCACTTGGCTGGTTCTAGAATTGATTGTATATCCATATTTTCCACTACCACAAAGCCATTTTCTTGATATGGGTATGAGGCATGTCTGTGGGTGGCCCTCAAGAAGAAGAAGAACACGTTCTGTTGTGCAATCTCGTAGCTTCGCACATCAAGTAAGACAATCTTTTATCGTGCGTAAATCAAGTCATTACGTATTTTTGCCCGTGTTTTCTCTCTCAGCGCTCCTCTCTATCACTCTCCTTTAAGCTCTTTCATTTTTTACCACCCAATCGGTGCTCCTGACTACACCTACATTTGCATCATCGGTGGTCAGCATTGAAACTTTCAGTGCAAATTCGCTAGCAAGTTATTCTTAAAACATGCAACTTTTCGGCCTACATGTAGAAGTTCAAATGGCAGGCTGTAACACGACGTTAGCCATTACACGTGTTTCTTTCTACACTCGAGTGTCATTCTTTCGCATTTATACTTCAACAAGGAAAGGCCGACCGGAATAATTGAATCTCCCACCATACAACATTTACTGCTGCTGTAAAAATGTGTTACTTCCTTTGACTTTATCTCTCATTCAGTGAAGTGAAAACCCCTTACAATCCACAAGGGGACATAAACGAGATATATTGGAGACTTTAGGCAACCTTTCACAAACATCGACCTGATGACCAATCGTTCTATATCTCACTGGTGGGATTCGACATTAAAATCCAATACAGTACAACAGGAATAATTGGTTTCTTAGCTCAAGCACTCTATCTCTATGAAGCAGCCTTAATTGAAACAAAGGTCGCGGGTTTGAATTCCGGCTGCGGCGGCTGCATTTCCGATGGAGGCGGAAATGTTGTAGGCCCGTGTGCTCAGATTTGGGTGCACGTTAAAGAACCCCAGGTGGTCAAAATTTCCGGAGCCCTCCACTACGGCGTCTCTCATAATCATATGGTGGTTTTGGGACGTTAAACCCCGCATATTATTTATTATAATTGAAACAATATACGAGCGCTTATTTATAAAAAGAAGCTAGGAGCTGCTTTATTATTATCGTTCAATAAAAAAAAACAAATGTACATTTATTATTACGTGCACCAAGTACAAGACGTTGTCTGTTTATACACGTATAAAATAATACTTCGCAGGAAAGTGAGTCTGTAAAACTATATTAAAAATACTTTAGCCATCGTTTATGAAGCCTCAAAAACGTCCCTTCCGAAGCCGTCGCAAAATGTCGAGCTCCTAACTATATAACCGTGGTTCACGTCCACGCTTGTCGAAAGACACATGACGGAGCAGAGGCACTGTAACTCTAGTGGACCGATAATAATGAAAGTGTGAGGTCGACCTAGCAGTGTTTGCTGGCTTCTTTTAAAAACTCAAGGACCGACTTGGACAGCCCCTTCACGTGGTGCTATGAAAGGTGCCGGAGCATTCTGCCTGATTACCATGGTGGCGTTCGGAGTTGCAACAGCTATGATGAAAGGTAGACGCTTTTTCTTATTTATCGCTTAGTTGAATGTAGAGAACATTTACGCAAGCTAAACTGTGGTTAACTTCAAAATCGAAAGCACGTTGAAGTGATTCAGCTTTTAACAGGACTTGTTTAAGTGGAGAGCTGCATAATCTCCCCGTTCATCATACAGCATTCGCCAAAAGCTTGCCCTGGCTTTGCGTAGCCGAAGGTGGTGCAAGGAGAGATTGTTAAAGCTCGGCTAAGTTCTGGCTGAAGACACTCAGACTTCGTAAGCTTATCTTAGCAATTGGTGCCACGCGATATCTAATCGATAGCCAATGATTGCTCGCCCTTTCTTAAAACCGAGCGCATGACCAATACCTTGTAATGCTCAGTCAATAGTTAATGAATAATTGAATAATGAATTATTAACCTACAAACTCTACAAAATCCTTGGTTGAGTTCACTTAAAGCCAAAATGCACGGCCAATGCCTTTTATGGCCTATCAATAGCCAATAAATAGCCATTCATTTGCTAACTGATAAGCGAATAATAACTACTAAACTTCGTGAAATGCTTCATTTCAAACTGCATGTCAAATGATTTGTAATAGCCAATGAATAGCTAATTTATAGCTAATTGATAATCGAAGAGCATTGATTGAACTCGCCCTAGCCCATAATGTGTTCATGGCTAATACTTTTAGTAACCGATCAATAGCCATTCAATAAATAACGCATAATTGGCTAATAACCAATAACTTATTGGTTTTTAATGGGTTAACTCCAAATCCATCTTAGAAAAACGCATTTTTCGAAGCACAAACTATCCGCAGTGCAGATGTTTTGAGTGATTTACGCATTGTGGTGGAGCTGTCTTAGGTTTCACCTACTTCATGAAAATAACGATTTTCTTCCACTTTTAACGCGAGGTACGTTCAAGAGCTTGTTTCGCAAAAAATTCCGGCATTGACGTGTGCCTCGTTGGCTGTGAGTCAAAGATAATCTTCTCCGTGACTGAAAATTGAAGGAAGATGCAAATAACAAAAATAAATACCACTAATTGGCGGGTCGAGAAAGGATCGAACCCTGGCCGTTTTACACAGCCGCACGTCTGCTCAGAAATGCCGTGAAGGTAACTTCATAGCTTGGGAATGCATTCAAAAGAACTTTCATGCTTAACAAACACACGCGTCCATCCTGTATACAGTATACACACACGTTACTGCGAGTATTCCCTTAAGACTCCGTAGGTGCATAGGAAGTCAGAAAACATTTGACACGCATAATCACTCGTGGTTTGAAGCATGCTACCCATTATACAAAATGCAGCCATACACGAAATCAGCACTAAGGCAAGCCACTTTCAACTTTATCAATTACATTGTAATGATCCACAATCTTAACTTCTCGAGTAACATCATACAATAATAATTATGCAATATGTGGTTGAAGTATCAACTAGGGACTGGATATCGCTATCGCGTTAAACTCATAAAGCCGAAGATTAAGTTTCCTCAAATATTTTCTACGACATATGCATACGAGAATACTTTATCTAAGCTTACATACTTGAAAAGCAAGCATCATTGAAACAGGTTGGATGTGACTGCAAAGCGAACGACATTGAGACTAGTTGTTGAGATCGAAGGGGATTTGCACTTTAGTTGGACCATTTTTTGTGAAGTAGAAACAAGGGGCTCCTATTTTATTCTGCATGTTATATTAATTTATGACACCCACCTGTTTTTCGATTACAGTAAGGGGTCTCTCATCACTTCTACCTGTCCACATATGTTCCTTGAAGTATTAATGATTGAGACCAACTAATATAAACGTTAGCGAATACCTGGTTGGGCCCAGCCTTGTCTCAAATGCATTGCCAATAACCTACAACGATCAATCGAGAACTAATTCGTAATCAATGAGCAAGCAGTATCGTGAATGCTTTGTTGAGCTCCCTCAAGCGAAAATTGCGTCGCCTATACCTTGTAATGGTGAATCGATGGCTAAGTGTTTATTGATGTATGAGCAATACATTGTGCTAAGTGCTTTGTTGAACTCACTCTACCTGAAGAAGCAATTGGCCAGTACATTTTAACGGGGAATCGATACGCTGCCCATTACTATTGTATAGTTGATCATAATTCAATTAATTATACAAACTTCTTTGTTGAACACACCCTAGCTCAAAATGCATAGTGATTACCTCGTAAGATTCAATCGATAGTCAATCGATAGCTCATCGATCAATCGAGACCAATAGGTGCTAGGTAATGGTACGTCTGGCTTAGACGAGCTCAGAATTGCATGGACAATACCTTTAAATGGCCCACTGATAACCAATCGATAGCACATCAATAAATCGATAATCATTGAATAAATTACACAGAAATTCTTCATTGTACGTCGCCTAGCCCCAGTTCGCCACAGATCACTTTGCCTGGACTTCGAGCAGAACACTTACGTGAGTGCATGAGCTGAGCTAATAGTTGAGCATGACTAGCGACTACCAGCTAATACATAGCTAAACTTACCAACCTCCTTGATTTGGGGCACCTATAAGTTCGTGTATAAGCCAACAAAATAAAGTATAACTCGGCCAAACTACGTTAATCCACTGAAGTGACTTGTTAGAGCCTTGCAAAAAGCATAGCGAACGGGCACCTCCTCCCAAATCTTGACCAAACCAAGCATAAATTCGTAAGAGCAAGGGTCAACTAAGAGGTAATCAGCTCCGCCGTTTTTCTAGTCTGTCGCCACCAGCAGAAGCTCTTTTCTAACTTAATAATGAGGCAGCATGTGCACAAATTTGTGAAGCTGCATTTTTTTAAGATTCTCTTTATAGCAAGCTCCCTTACCTTCCTCGTGCTACCAGTGATACTTCCCGTAAAAATTACTCACATGCCGTACAGCCTAATGAAGGCGTTTGATTTAAGTACCCCAGCTGGCGATGGGGACAGATAACTGCTTGTCGCCATAGCAGGCCGTGTCACTTACCACGAAGTGGTTTCTAGAAATAATATTCTGCGCTTTCAAGCGAAATAAAAACAGGCTTGTAATACAAATTATTTCTTTAACCCATGTATAAGTTCCCACAATCATTCTCTTTTACTGTGTCATACAGCGCTAGCAAAAATATTGTACCTACGCAAGTATGCACTCTGATTTTAAGGATCACGTTTGGGCCTTTATATTATGTCTCTTTCTTGTTGTTTTATTTTATGCTACAATTATTTCTGCTACCTATGAGCACTGCTTAGCCCATTGGGATATTTTTTATGTACTAGCGTGGCAAAGCAAAATGAGACCTTCAGGTAAGTGCTGCTGTTAATACAATATCAAGAACTGCTAATTCCCTTGGGTGTTTCATTTACTTAAAAATAAACTACACTAGGTTTTATCAATTATGAGTGGTATTTTGCATACCACATTTCTTCACTCCAGCAAGCCCACCTACTATTGTGTTTATATGGTTATGTTTAATGGTTTTGTGGTGTGAATATTTTGCCTAACTGTATCAGAGAGCAGAGACCTCTGTCAGACGTTCCAGCAGTTAACCTTGTCTTCCTTGGTTAAAAAAGAACAGAAAATAAAACAACATTCTTTCAAGGTTTTCAAGCGCTGGTAGTTAGCTAGCAAATACAACAAACCTGGTGCAAAGGGCTGAATATATTATGCAGGGGGCACAAAAGATCCGTGTCCCAAGACGCTGTGCACGGCTGAATACTCTCACCTGGCCTGCCTGATCGCCGAGGACAACCTCTGTGACTGTCACTGTGGTGAGTATTGTGGTATTAGCATTAGCAGTGCGTAGAGTCACAACAATTACATCGCTTGTCATTTATAGGGGTGAAGCTCCTTACAGTCTAAACTTGTGACTACTCACGCGTAACAGAGAGCAGAAGAGGTGAGACAGAAAACAAGGCAAAAGAAATAGATGGCCATTTCTCGTATCGGCAGAGTGACGCCGCTACTTAGGAGAGTAGCGGCGTTACTCTGCCACTACACTCCGAAGTGCCACTACTCTTCCATTGGAAGCTGCGCGCGTTTGCCAACGAGTGCCTCTCTCAGTCTCCTGGACAGTCAACATACATGGCCGATCGTTGGTGGGCCATGGACGGAGCAGAGCGGCGGGCGCATTGAAGACGCTTGCTCTCGGCTTCCTTGGCCCGCGTCTCGTCGGTGTTACCGGTGCGCCGTCTGCATTCTAGAATGCGATCGAACGCATGGACGCATGCACGGGTGAATGGACGCTTTGCCCCACTCATCCTCATTCACTCCGTGAATATGCTGTGATATTTTTAATTTATTTGTATAATCTCCACTGTAATAGTACTCGCAGTCCATCTCGGTGGAGCAGTGGTTATGGTTTTCGGCTGCTGACCCGAAAGTCGCGGGTTCGAATCCGGCCGTGGTGGTCGTATTTCTATGGAGGCTTATTACGTGCCTGAAAGTGCATTAACTGATTCCGCCTACACTTCAATGCCTGTGGAAGTTTACATGTCAGCTTCACCGCGATGGCTTACTGCGATGTAGTGCAGCACCGTCTTAATCCGAAGGGATGCTCGGGACGTTGGCCTTGGGGGGGGCGTCAGCATCTTAGAATTTTTTATTTTCTTTTTGTTGCAAGAATTTCACTTTTTATTTCCAGTCAACATGGAAACCCAACACAAAGAATTTATTGAGGGGAACAGTGCAAAAAACGGGACGGATAAATATTGAACACACGACACAAGCGCTTGTTTCGTGTGTTCAATCTTTCTCTGTCCTGTTTTTTTTTTTGCGCTGTTCCCCTGAGTATCATGTACCAACTGGCCCTTCATCAAACCCTTCTGCCAAGAATTTATTGTTGTGACCAATTATGAGGCATGTGCGGATGGTTGTGAGCGATATATTTCACCATAGAAAAGAAACAAAAGTGGACGTTGCAGCCACTGTTCAATGTTGTAACCAAACATTGTTAAAACCAGTATCGCTATAAATGTGTTCAGCTGTATTATTGAAACACTCTCAGCCATCAGCACCTCATCAGCACCTCATCGGCAAACCTAACTTTCTGTCTTCCTATCGTGCATTTGCCCTCTTTGGGAGTCCAGTCAGTTACCCTTAATGTACCGCAGTTATCCTGCATTCATGCTACGCGCCAGGCCCATGTCCATTTCTTCTTCTTGATTTCAACTATGGCATCCAGCGGTTGACTATAGCTGGCGGGTAATTAATCTAGCACTCAAATCTGTAGGGTCTTTCATTGCTCATGCCAGTGGGCATGGTTTCATTGTTTACCCTTTAAATTCGGCCACCATAAATATTAGGCCACGTCTTGCAGGGGATAATATTATATCACTCTTACGTATGTAGACGCAAACACTGTTCATGATGCACAGTCATAATTTATGCATAACTACTGCAGGCAGCAAAGCTAGCATACTTAAAAGAACTATAGCACTGTTGTATACACAGTCTGACGCGCGTTGCTTTCTGTGGCAGTCTTATCAATTACATTACGCAGTCAAATAGATTCCACGTGAGTTTTAACGCAAGCCCTGCTCTTTGTAAGGCATGGCTCAGCGCTGTTACACTTCATTCCTTCGGCAAATTTACGAGACTGCTTGAGGTATATCCATCCTAAATGATGAATTATATAGAATTAACCTTTGTCACTAGCAACTTTTTACGCCTATTGTGAAAGCGCATGTACTGCAATAACAGAATCGTGACTAGAGTGTTTTTCTCAAACTTATTTCTTAAAAATGCCTGCAGTCAACACAGCGGATCCGTGCGAGATTTTCAGGAACACCGAGTGTGACACAGGACAGAAGCTCAACTGCGCCGTCAACGGCAACGTCTGTCGATGCATGTGTGGTAAGGCCGAGTTGAAAGCATTGGGCCGGCTTTTGTGATTGTATTTATCAATATAACTGAGGTTTGTACAATGATCAAACGAAATAAAAAGCAGCAAATCTCACCCTGACACTAAATTTCAAGAAGGCAGACAAGGAGGTGTCTGGCACTGTTATCACTTTCAAAGCACGTTAACGCCCGCGACTAGCGCCTGTCACAACAGCACTTGCAAACGGTGCCCAAAAAAGCCATGAGGGTTAGCGGTGTTCACACTTGCGTGCAAATTATAATCGCAGCACATAATTCCACAAAATTACCGCATATAATCCACGTCTGCTCGCATTGCTACTGGCCTGTAAGATAAACTCACACCCGGCTCCAGCACATCTGATTGCTTCAGAGCTTAGCGACTGCAGTCGCACGACTGGAAAATCAAACAGCAAACAACCGCACAGTAGTAGTCGCTTCGCAACCAAAACGGTCATTGCAACAAGCTGCTCTGCGACTTACTTCCTCACAGGGCCAGCACTGGTGGAAGTTACTAACAATCTTTAACACCGTGTCCTTGTTGCCACGTAAAGAGAGAGACAAGTGGTGTGCTACAAACTAGCACGAAGTTCGCTTGTCAGCAGGAGTCTCCTGTGGCATTTTTTGCGAATCTGTCGTATTTTCGCGAGTAAGCAACGTCGTGTTTATATCTAAGTTTAGACTGTCCACTGAAGCGCAAAATACCGCTTTGCCACCGGTCAACATAGCACGCCCGCAAAGATTCCGTCGCAGTGTCGAATTTTCTACTCCTGCTCGCGCCGATCACATAGTCTAAACAAAATGGACTCACCGTTAGCTCTCTCAGCATGTAATATGCAGCATGTATTTTTTTTTTTGTTAGCGTAGCGTAGCACTACAGATACGCACACACTCTGGCTTCGTATCCCTTAGGTATCTGGGCAGGTGACGCCCGTGATTGGCCCTCTTTAGGGCGATCGTACGATTATCACTTCAATCGTTTTATCTATAACGGCGTACACCCAAACGTCGGGAGATAAAAGAAACAATTTTGAACGAGTTCGTCAAAGTAATTTGAAGCCTCAAACACAAAAAACTTCCCTAGAAGAGCTCATTGCCTCACGATTTAAACGCCGCAAAAAATTTAACAATCCGTCCAGTGCAAGTGGAGTTGCAAAGGTTTGTCACGTGCTGCGATTGCATTATCACTTCCCTCGTCCCAACGAAAGCGCTGGAAGCTAAGCAGGGAGGGGTGGCAAGGCAAAGAAACTACTGGGCCTCGTGACTTTGAGCACTTCTTTTTTTTCGAAAGCGCGGCTTTTTCAATGTGATCGTGCGCGCATGCGTGGACAAGTAGGGGCCTCTCGCGGCTACCTCGGTAACTGGATTTTTCGGTCCCTGACGCGCAGACGATTTTTCGCTCACAACCAACGGGGCCGACGCTGGCGGCGGGTTTTTTGTGACACGAGCTCTATAACGCTATCACGTTAATACATATGTAGACAGAGTGGGCGCCCACTTCAAACTGAAGTTTATTTACAAAACAATTGCCAGGTTTTATCGCGCAATAGCAACATAGAAACGCATGCATTAACCCGCAAGCTAACGTGTGATTGACAGATGAAAACCACGGCAATAACTAAAAACAATAAAGATGCTTCTGGTGCATCAGGCTCACAAAACTGAGAACGAAAAAGCAGTGGTGCAAGTCGTGGGTCTAATGCCAGCGTTAAAGACCTATCGAGAAAAGCACATTAACTGTTTAGCAGGTTAATCTACGACCGGCTTACGCAATCGCAGCCATCCTAGCATTGTTAGGGTCTTTTCACCAGTTTTTTTTTCGGCTTTGTGAATCTCATGCTCAAGGAGCAACTATTGTTTCTTTGTTTTTATGGTTTTCATTTATCAGGTGATAGCTGTTCATCTGCTGTTAATTTGTAGGGTCCCGCATACGGTTCCCAGCTGCGGCATTTTTGTCTTCTTAAAAGCTGGCGATTCACTGCAATATAACTTTAGTTGGAAGTGAACCCTCATGCTGTGTATTTTGTGTGTTTTGCGTTTATAAGTTTCGTCATGGATCAGTACAAACTCACCTGACTTTCCAGTCTTCCGACCATTTATGGAGCCACCTTCACAATGGCGAAGAGCAAGAAAAGCTTCATCGCCACGTCTGTCACAGATTGTTGCTTTTGTAGAATTGTCACTTGATTTTTTGAAGCTGCTTACTAACCGATCCTCTCTCAAAGCTCCGTGACTGAAGGTAGCGAAGCCACTAATCTCATCGGCCCCGAAATCTTAACAAGTCGCATTGCGCTGATCCTTATTATATGCGAAGCAGCTTATGGCACAGGTCAATCTGGTGTGTGGCGTGATCGCACTTACTGCTCATCCACAACATCTGGCACAGGTACTGTCTTACACTCTCAGCAATCATGATGATGTCACGGAACGAGATTCTGTGGACGCGCGATAAACCAACTTGCTGCATGCTAGTCAGAACGCGCTGGCACCTGCTAGCACGTTCGCACCTGCGTAAGTGGCTGTGTAAGAGGCCGTGGCCTCTCCCCTGTGATGCAGGGTTCTTGTTGCTGATTTGTTTTTCTCCCGGGCTGAGCCTCAGAGAGTTTTGTTAATAAGGACAAAGCCGTTCGGTTTCCAAGAAACACACAAAAAGTTTAATTGAAAAGAAAAAAGGCAAAGATTCCTCACAAAACAAAACACTTAATAAACAGTTGACTGGACATGACGAAACACATCTGTAAACACCCAACAAAAACGTTCAAAGTCAGTAACTAAACCTAACGTTCGAAAGGGGCTGAGTGATGGGAGTAGCGCAAGAGTATCGGTGCAGTCTCACCCACAAGTTGGTTTTCGGCGGTGATGAGAAACCGGAACGCCGTGACTCCTGCGTCACTGCGTGGGCTGGACGAGGACGAGGGAACGCTGGCTGCTGGCGACACGTCGAAAAGCCCTACCAAATCGTGATGGTTTCGGCTTGAGGAGCGTGGACACGTCGGAGACGGGAGAACGCAGGCTGGTGGCGACGCGTCCGGGAACTAGGGTCGACCTAGTCAAGCAGCTGGGCGCACAGCTCGGGCCCGGAGCCCGACGGCTGTAGCTCGCCTGCCGGAACCAAAGTCCGCAGGCCCTGGAAAGGAGTTCAGGACCGGATGGCCACGGTCCTTTGGAGCGGGAACCCGACAGCAGGAGGCCCCGGCCGGTGGAAGTCCTGTAGGCTCGGGTCCGGAACCCAACGGCCCATCTTCAGCGCCCGGTCCGGTGACGACCTTCCGCTTGCACTGCTGCCTCGAATTCCCCTTGCTCTGGTCTCCTCAGGCTCCTGCTTCAGCTCTGGCCCACTTGTCTCGTTCTCATTGGAGATACTGCTGTTTCGTGGTGTCAAGCCATTGGGCCTTGAAATCTCCGTGTTCGCTGCCCATTGGATGTTTTACCTTTTGTTTACTTCACGTCCTGCCACGCATCCTCGTGCTTGACGCTCTTTAACGTCGTCATTCTTGTTTAAGCAGCACCGCACGTGCACTCTGGTATTTCTCCTTTTTTTTTTTTTTTTTTTTTTCCGTGACGCGCACTTTTCGAAGGCGCGCACTTTGAACGCGCACCACACATCACATACGCCCCCCTTTTATTCAAGTTTTTTTTTTTAGGAAAAAAAAACTGCCGATGAGTGCGCGTTCTGCACTACGTCACAATTAAACCACATATTTGCACCACGCAGTTCAACACATCACCGGGCTACAGTTCGCTACATCGTCCAAATGTCCACACTTAAACTTTAGATTCACCCAATTGCATTTAAAAGTTCTGAAACCCGGAATAAACCTTTTTACTACAAAATCGACTATGGACAAAGCTACTTGTGTCCGCATCTAAAAGTCGAAGTCCAGAAAGAGCTACCGGTTTTCTAACCCTACACTCAGGTTATCGCGTCGTCCCAAACCAGACGCACTGCCCTTCTCGCACGTTTCGAAAGCAACTGTGGCCAACATGCTTTTATGCACTTTCGCTGAAACGCGTGTCTGCGCCCCCGCCGGCCACATGAACGCTTACCGGTCACAGAGGAACAGGGCGCGGTCTCGAGCCGTCGGCGTCGACACGAAACGCACTGAGACACGAATGTCCAAATGCCACAATCTCTCACACAAATGCTTTCTTTTAGTTCACCATCTAATGAACACAAGCTCGGGGTGCCCTCAGCAAGCCCAAACGCTCCGACAAGCGTGTGAGGTTCCTGGATTCTTGAGAAGGGATGCCGTTGTGCTCGGTCATTATACAGCTCATCTTGAGTGGACTTAATTATAGGTTCAAAACCAATCACGTTCTCAGGTTCAAGACCCTGTCTGGCATTCTCCATACCTACTATCGAGCCCACCTCCGATTCGATACTGTTTATTTTGAAGAGTGCTTCAGCACTCCCATCGTGTTTTCTCGGACAAATAGCAGTTACGCTATCCTGTGAACTAGAATCCCCTCTCTCTCTGAGTGAGATATACGTATGGTCTAGGACCATTGACGTGGTGCCTGCTGCTACCCCTGTCGGTACAAAACAATCAGTGGCCACTACATCAGAGCCTTCATGGCATTCGCTGCCATCTTCCCAATGACGTTCTAGCGCTCCTTCCATGGAGCTATTGAGAGGTAGCCCTACCCCTTCCCGAAATGTGCTCGGCCTTTGAGACGTTCTGATACACACCTCATTCTGAATGGAACTTCTTTGTTCCCTGCTATCGAAGCTTTGCTCCACAACATTTTCCACAGCTTCTAGGTCGCCCATATCCAGGCGCTCTTCTTCATAGGTGCTTGGCCTCTCAGAGGTCCCCAAGCAGCTAACGGAAGTAATATGTTCCCAGCCAGAGAAGCTTTCCGTCGCTTCAACAAACTCCTCATGACTCCTGCCTTCTTGGCTGTCCACCTCTCTGCCTTCCTCTATCTGAGCTTCTCGCTCCGAAGTAAGGCTGTCGCGAGGCTCGAGGCCAACCTTGCAGGAATCGACTTCCCTCCAGCAAACGCTGCTATCGGAGCAAACATTCACCGCTTGCTCGACCTTCTGCATCGCCAGCTGCCCCCTTTTCGCCATCGCAAGCTCGAGTCGCCGCTCGAAGTCCACCCTCTCTAATTGGAGCTGCTGCTTCAGTATGCGTGTCTGACGCTCTAGCAACACTTTATTTTCACGCGTTACGCGCTCTAGCTCCTCCTTCTTAGCTCTAAGCACCAATTCAAGCTTTTCCTTCGCCGCCTTTCGTTCTGCAGCCCGTTGCTCACGCTCCCTCTCCATCCGCTCCTCGTACCATACTCTAAACTCCGCTCCCGTCAGTCCCATTTTATCCGCCAACTCAATTAACTCCCACGTGTTCGTCATCGTGTTAACCGCGTCAAAAAATCTACTGGAAAAACAAACGACTTTGTCCTGTCGCAGCGGACGCCAATTTGTGATGCAGGGTTCTTGTTGCTGATTTGTTTTTCTCCCGGGCTGAGCCTCAGAGAGTTTTGTTAATAAGGACAAAGCCGTTCGGTTTCCAAGAAACACACAAAAAGTTTAATTGAAAAGAAAAAAGGCAAAGATTCCTCACAAAACAAAACACTTAATAAACAGTTGACTGGACATGACGAAACACATCTGTAAACACCCAACAAAAACGTTCAAAGTCAGTAACTAAACCTAACGTTCGAAAGGGGCTGAGTGATGGGAGTAGCGCAAGAGTATCGGTGCAGTCTCACCCACAAGTTGGTTTTCGGCGGTGATGAGAAACCGGAACGCCGTGACTCCTGCGTCACTGCGTGGGCTGGACGAGGACGAGGGAACGCTGGCTGCTGGCGACACGTCGAAAAGCCCTACCAAATCGTGATGGTTTCGGCTTGAGGAGCGTGGACACGTCGGAGACGGGAGAACGCAGGCTGGTGGCGACGCGTCCGGGAACTAGGGTCGACCTAGTCAAGCAGCTGGGCGCACAGCTCGGGCCCGGAGCCCGACGGCTGTAGCTCGCCTGCCGGAACCAAAGTCCGCAGGCCCTGGAAAGGAGTTCAGGACCGGATGGCCACGGTCCTTTGGAGCGGGAACCCGACAGCAGGAGGCCCCGGCCGGTGGAAGTCCTGTAGGCTCGGGTCCGGAACCCAACGGCCCATCTTCAGCGCCCGGTCCGGTGACGACCTTCCGCTTGCACTGCTGCCTCGAATTCCCCTTGCTCTGGTCTCCTCAGGCTCCTGCTTCAGCTCTGGCCCACTTGTCTCGTTCTCATTGGAGATACTGCTGTTTCGTGGTGTCAAGCCATTGGGCCTTGAAATCTCCGTGTTCGCTGCCCATTGGATGTTTTACCTTTTGTTTACTTCACGTCCTGCCACGCATCCTCGTGCTTGACGCTCTTTAACGTCGTCATTCTTGTTTAAGCAGCACCGCACGTGCACTCTGGTATTTCTCCTTTTTTTTTTTTTTTTTTTTCCGTGACGCGCACTTTTCGAAGGCGCGCACTTTGAACGCGCACCACACATCACATCCCCCTTACACTCTCTCGGCAATCACGTGATTGCGTCGGGAAACGAGATTATGTATACGCGCGAGGAACGTACTTGCTTTCGCGTGACGGGGCGATGAACCTGCGTGGTGTGCTCCAACACGAGTTCGATACGAGTAACGGCAGCAGAAACTATACAGTGAATTCATGGTGTACTTTACTTGTAAGGACCCCTTAACATCGGGCAATGTTCCCGTGACGACCGGAATTCTAAGTCGACACTTATTCGCACGCAACTCATGGTTTTCTTCACTGAGAGATGGTATTTTTTTTACTTTGCGGTGGTTGTGCTAGTACAGACAAGACGTACACGAGTAAACAGAAGCTATTATCAGAATGACAGAAAGCATGCCACTGGCGCAATATTGCATGTCTTCGAGGCAAAGGAATATTATTTTTGTAAGTCTGCCACTTTTTTTTTTCTCCATGCAGATGCCGATACGTCAAATTGATGGCGTCCTTGGGATCCAGGAAGAAGCATTAATGTCTGAAAGTTTTGCACAATAGTAAGAAATATATGCCCTTATCAGACTTCTACCAGTTTCTGACCCAGCATAGCTTTTGGACAGCGTACTTCTGGGCTGTGTGTGCTATATCAAAAGAGATGCAATCATGCTGGACCTTTTTTTTGGGTGTGCAAAAACACAACAAAAAAAAAGACTTGGAGGACACTTCAGCTTCGCCTTCAAGAGTGGAACGCGATAGCGTAATGGGATCTCGCTCATAGTGTACAATGCAAGTTGTTAAGTACGCAGTCTACAACTATTATTCCTTGTGCGAATCAGCGAAGGGCCTATTACGTGTTTTCAAGGTAACACGCTAGCCTACGCAGTTTTTCATTCATTTCCTCGATGTTTTTCCTGCTGCTGCTGATGAGGATGATGCTGATGGTGATGATGGTGATAATGATCATGATGATGATGATTATCAAGATGATGATGATGATGATGATTAGGTATGTATGAGCACTTGGTTGGCCAGGTGGGCCTTTAAAACACCCACGCATTGTGCGATTCACATGCTTTCCCACCTGGCATGATTTCACGCTTCTGCTATGCAATATTACACACCTTGGGGGGACTCCTTGCACTACTTGACATTCATATAGTGTTCTTTTTCGGAGCAGTGTCAAGAAATATTGTGGCTCTGTGACAAAACATCTGCTTGCCACGAAGAAAACCTGGGTAATATTCTCACTCAAACCCGCAAATATTTACGATTTATTATATTTGCATATTTTTCAATGTCCGGGTCATTAACAATATGATAATTTTTCAATCGCAACCATCGACACTTACGTAGATGCTGGCACTAGAATTTCAGCAAAACGGGCTCTTTCTTACAAGCCAACGTTGTGAAGCCAGTTTAGCTCATACCAGGTGAGCAAAAAAATGTGTTTCGCATTTTTTTTTTTTTCAAATTCATGAACATAGCATGGGCTCACGACAGAAAAAAAAACGCCAGGACTGCGCAGAAAGCGCAGCACAGTAAGAGCAAAAGCGGGAAGAGCGCCATTTCTTGGACCCGTCGTGAATTCTTTCAGGGGCTGCTAACACAAGTATGAGAGTGTGCTTGCGAGGTCTCCACTACGCCATGAATCTGTGAATTGTGAGTAAGCGAGACAGACAAGGGCGTTGAAGAAAACTGACATGGACAGAGCGATACTTTCAACGTATATTTCATTTTCACATAACCTATAATTATATACCGAGCGAATGTGGATAACAGCAATAGATTTAGTGGATCACATCGCTGAAACCTAGCACGTCTACAAAGTACTGTCACGACGTAGCAAAAATCATGTTTCTGCGAAAAATTCACCTAATGTAGCTGTAAAGAGATATGAAAAGTTCGCTAACGCACTTACCTCTTAACCTCGCAAAATCATAGGCCTCCACAATCTCCCTTGTCATCTTACCTGGGGCTTTGAACAGGACTGAAGTAGAAGTGTTTTCGAACAACGGCTTGCTGCCAGAGTTTAGGCAATGGATGCCCGAATAACCCTATAACTAGCGTTTGTGACAATATAATTATGCTCTCTCTGTGTCTGACACATCTGCCGGTCTGACCAACATAGGTTATTTCACAAGAATGTGCAATAACATAGACAGTGTTGTGAGTGCAGGCTACAAAAAGCGTACTAATGTGACAATCGTTTCCGCTGTCAACTTTTTTAATTAATCTGTTGACAACACTTTAGCAGACGATCGGGAGCTGAAGAGATTGCGTCAACCCCTGAATTTCCCGCAATTATTCTGTTATTGAGAGCAACGCCGTGCATGTATGGCCGAACAGCAACTTTTTTAACTGCAACAACACCACTGATGCCCTTGGAGGAGTTTTTCAGCTTTTTTTTTTCCAAACCCTTTGTGACGGAGCTGAGCGTATACCTAATGAACAACATGACTCTGTTTAGCGCTTGGCCTGATCCAGATAACTGCCTTCCACCTTGTCGTTACAGAACTTTAATGAAGTAATTAGAGCACGAATATACTAAGGTGCATTTACCGAACTTAGAATGGATGGTAGAAAAAGGCTGCACGAAAGGATTGCCTCGGAGCTCATGACTCCAGCAATTTTTCTGCGGCAAAAATGGCAGTCTAATGCCCAAAGAATTGATAAAATTTGTCTTAGGCACTTCATGAGCCAAGACCAAAGAGGACAGCACTTTCATGAATGTGGTTATGAGTTTACAGACCGCAAGGTCAATTTAATTTTGAACTCGATTATGCAGGTTAGACAGGAAAGCATGATGTGGGGTCAAATTACTCATGCATATATAAGCAAAGTCTGTTACGGGAATTGTATGGAAGAAGTCTGTCAACACTTTTTGCAATGCGTAAAAGTCTTTGGAGGTAGTTTTTTTTTTTTTTGCATGTTTTAGTCGTTACATGCTCAGTATGTTTATTCCAGCTTAATTTCTGTATACAAATAACGCAGAGGTACTTAATTAGGGACAAAAAGACTACAATGTATTTTAAGCACGTTCGGGATCATTCGGACACTTGCAAAAAACTGTGCGTGTTTTATTTTTCAAATATTTATTTCCGATTGCCAATCACTAAACCTTTGTATTTCCTTATTTAAATCAGATTGTAGTGAAATGTCGTTATTGTGTCAGGTTGTGTTTCTTACAAACAACGCAATCATCTGCAAAAAGTCGCACTTCAGATGTAAGAATAGTTATTTGCGAGGTTGTTTATGTATTGGAGAAAAAGTATTTGGCCAAGAACAGAACAATAAGAAACACCCTGAATGGCTGTAAAATCAGTTTGGATAGATAAACAGTTGTGAAGACAAATCACCTGAAGTATGTTGGTTCAGAATTATTTAATTCATAGCGCGAAGTGGTGGTCAAGTTAAAAGTGTCCAAGTTTAAGTTTAGGCAATTGTGAAGCAGCTGGTCAAATACTTCGGAAAAGTCGACCAACATTACGTCTGTGTCAACTAGATTGTGTATGAAAGTACGAATATCTGTGATCGGTTTCATGTTCTTTCTGTGACATAAGCAATTTTCACGAAATCATATTGTTTATTGAGTACAAGTTATTTCGGTTGAAGCAAGTTATATTGTATATTATTTACATTACATTTACTTATAAAGACATCCTCTATACTTTCCGTGGCAATATTGTCTGTTATCTTCTCACTGATGCCCTCTATACTGATCTATTCAAGATGTCTAGCCATTCGCGACGCTATCAATAGCAGATCATTGAATGACGTGTTTGCACGAACATACGACACGCTTAGGCGCTTGCACACAGAAGGAAACAACCTCGGGTTCACAAGGTTAACATACATGACATGCAAACAACGGTGAAGCGTGTCATGCTTTCTCACAAGGCATAGCCGGATACGTGGCCTGAGACATCATAAACACTTTCTTTGATTTGCATTGAGACGTCGTCCGTGGTTGTTGGCCTTGTTGCTGAGGCACGCTTCAACGACGTATTCATTGCGTTCTGGCCGCAGCAGAGATGTAGTCAGTACAAACACGAAGTATTCATGCGAGGAAGGCGTGACGGAGACGCTCCGTTGGATCCAGGGTCTGACGTTCTTTTCTATACTAACGTGTTCAGTCAGTGAGTAGCACATTTCAAGTCTGAGTTACTTCGTGTGTGAAAGCATTCCAACTACGCTGCGTTGCAAGCATTTCAGTGGTTTCACCTTATCTCATGTAACAGTCTACCAATCCTCGTAGAAAAAAGTCTGGGAACGAGCATGTTGGTACTATTTCATGATTGCCAAACTTAACGCAAAATGAAGACGCAGGAACGACAGACAAGAAAGACAAAATGCTGGTCTTTCTTGTTCTCCTGTGCCGTAGTACTTTGGAGTTTTTTTTTTCTCATTATACTAGGTCCCCGTTGTCGTTAACGAAAACATGGGGTCTTAATTAGTTGAGTATGAGCCATATTTCACTCCCCATCCCCCTTCGATGAGCAGAGGTAAGCACTTCCCTGTGCCCCCCACCCCTCCCCTCAGGCGTGCTCATATGTTAACCACGCCAATCTACAAGTCAAGTACTACTTTAGAATTCTGTGGCATTTCTTCCTTAAAGCAGATGTAGAGACGCCCTGTCCTTCCTTTCCACATCCTACTCTTCCTTCTCAACCAATAGCCACGTCCTCAAGATTGACGTAGTGAGGGGAACTGCCGGTGACCACACCTTCAAGAAGAATGTCGATTGTATGAGTGAGCGGGACTGTTGCATTAGTTACGGAGATGAACGGCCGACACACTTCTGTGAGAATTAGAACGCTTTTGTGCATGATTATGATTACTGTTAGGCCGGCTTCTTAGGCCGGCTGCTGGTGCCTAATGTAGAGTAGCGTTGGCAAATGCGCGAGCCGGGCACGTAGCGCGTAGGCAAGATAACCGCTGGTCATTAAGGGTAACTGTATTCCCAGCGAATGCAGACGCGCGAGTTGGAGACAAAGTTATGTGGGCCGATGACATCTAAAAGTTCGCGGGTATTTCTTGGCAGCAGAAAACATAAAACCAAGTTGATTGGTGGATCATAGGAGAAGCCCTTGCCCTGCATTGGGCTTAGTAAAGCTGAATATGATTATGATGATGATGATGGCTGGTGCATGACGCCATTAATTGTTTCAGAAACAGAATACTACCCGTCTAGGTGTCCTAACGGTTATGCTGCCCCAACAAAACATGGATATGTGCTACCTGAAGCGCCTCGAGGTTAATTCCATGTTCAGGCAAGGTCACCTATATTACTGGCTCCCCCACCGTGGTGGTCTTGTAGTCATTGTACTCGGCTGCTGACTCGAAGGTCGCGGGATCGAATCCCTGTTGCGGTGAATGCGTTTTCAATGGAGGCGAAAGTGTTTCACGTCCATGTACTTAGATTTAGGTGCACGTTAAATAACCCCAAGTGATCGAAATTTCCAGAGCCCTCCGCTGCGCTGTCTTTCATAATCATATCGGGGTTTTGGGACGTTAAACCAAGATATTGGTAATATTTGATTATTTACTCAGGCCTCTGTCGGGCCGGGTTTGGGGTGGGCTACTGATAAAAATAAAGACCCGTGCAGTGCGCTAGCTGTAAAATAACTTTAAACTAAGGCTAGCATACAATCTTATTATTCAGTCTAGTTTGTGTTGCAATCTTTTCCCTCTCCTTCGTTTCTATGACCACTAAGCGGGAAGCCACCAGCCTCGCCACCGAAATTGACTCTTCCCCTCGACATTACTCATCAAGGTGAGGGAAACGCGATGTCCGTGACAGTCCAGATGTCACGGAGGAAAGGATGCGCACGTATTTTCCTACGAGTGCGCAGTGCTATCCTATGGCGAAACACAACACGGCCTTGCATCTCAGCTGCGTGCGTTCTAAATGATATCTTCTCTTATCTTGGCGCACGGTGCATTTGGCGATTATCGCGACTCCGATGACGACGTTCGCCGAAATGCCTCTCGAGATTACGCGAATGAAAAACATAATATGAATCACAGCCTGTTGTTATCGCGAGCCAGCGCTTCTAACAAAGTCACTATTTACTCAGAAAAGAGAGGACCAATCTATTACTTCTATTTTTTTTTATTCTTTCAAGTCCTTCTCACTTGAAGTGTCGGAATCGGTGATAGAGCCTTTTTGGTTCGGCCACTTTCTCTCGGGCGTGCTAGGAGTGTCCCCGAAAATTTTGTCTCGTCTGACCTGTGCAAGCTTGGATATAAGCAGGTGCACAGCGAGGGACTTACCAATTCGAGTAAGTACACGCTTATCATTGCAGGAGGGGTCAGAACTGGGCTGATTCATGCTACATCATTAAAACGAGAACGAGCAGCACAGGGCATGGTATGGTGATAGAACGAGACAAGACGCTTAACTACCAAATGCTTTATTGCTGCGAGATGCACTGTGCACCGAATCTTGGCGTCGAAGACAAAGAAAATAAGAGTATTTGCGCGCACACAGAAAGGAAATAATAACGTCATGTTTCGGCCTTTACACCAACACTTTGTTTTTGACACTTCTTGACATGGAGCCTATTTTCATATTGTATTTTCCAGTAATAAACCAGTGTCAATGAGAATAGCGATAGTGAAGGCAAAGGAGGGCACTCAGGTCCCCGCATTCCCCGCGTATTTGAATTTTTTTTCATGTGTGCTCAGACATATAAACAGAAATACTCATACACATACCCATACTGCCACGTAAAATTCACGGAACATGCATAAGAAATAATTTACTCCTCCCCCCGTTCCCCCCAGAAAAAACAATGTTATGTATGTTACGCCTCAAAATCACGAGATGGTTTTGAGCGACGCAGTATATAGCGCAGTCTCTTCTGCGCACGCGCAGGAGAGACCCCGCTCAGTGGAGGCGGCGACCTCTAGAGCACTCCCGACGAGAGCCCGTCATGCCATCTCACCACTGATAACAAAAAAGCGCAAAAGTTTTGAAGTTCTGAGGACTACCAAGTGGTGTATGGTATATATAAATGGCTTGCCATTAGCGCTCCAGGCAACGTATGTTCCGTGGTCACTTAGCCACGGAGCGTCACTTATTCTAGTGGTCACGTCGCTTTGTGACGTGATTAGTGGTCACATCTCGTCGTCCTCTTCCTCTTAATGTCACTTCTCCTCCTCTTCTGGCATGACTAGTGGTGACATCCCGTCGTCCTCTTCAAAAAAGCACGTGCATTTTTAACAGATTGGTTATCTCCTGCTTGCCTGATTGGTCCGTATACGCCGTTTTTCAATTGCCTAACAGCGCTGGTCTTCCAGGCGGTCCACATACCCGTGGATTCTGCAAAATCCCATTCAGCGGCAACGCAGGCTCATTTTGCGTAAACGAATTCGGGGGTCCACAGCGCATCTCACCACCGCTGACAACAGCACCGGTCATGAGAGCCTAAGATTATGCCATCATTTTCTCTGGTTTGTACTTGTGATTCGGTGCACTGTGGTCAAGTTATGATAGATAAATAAACCCCCGATCAGCGCTTCCCGGAATCATCGTATCGACTTGTTATCGCTTGCCTGGCGTAATCACTCCAACATTTTGTCTCGCTAGTCTTCAGATGAGTCCAGCTTGGACGCCCTGAAACTTCACTACAATATATGTATAAAGGGTATGGCTTCGGTGACCAAGTCCGGCGACAAAAACCAGCTGACAGTGCCCATATATAATTGAATAAAAGCAATAGTTTGCTTCTGGCTATATCCGCCCAAGTTACGAAAGAAAGGTTAGGGGCCACTCGCGCAATCAGAACTTTGGATAAAATAAAATAAAGCAGCATTTTCATGCGGTTATTATCAATAGATAAAGATGGCCGCATTTCTAGACTTGTTTGCGCGCGGCACGCCTCGTAGGAAGCAAGCCGTCTTTGACGATTCACTCATTTTCTGTCTGCATTAGGGTCACATCTTAATAACCATGACCGTGTTGAGTGGTCACACCGTGCCTACACAGCCTACAAATGTCTTCGAAGCAATGTTTCATGTTTTGCTCAGCCCGTCATGACAGTCTAGGGCCTATATGATGCTTGACCACTGACTGACCTGAAGGTTGCGGTATCGAATCACGACCAAGGGCAGTCGCACTTTCGATGGGAGCGAGAATGCTAGATTCACATGCGCTTAGATTTAGGTGCGCGTTAAAGAACGCAAGATGGTCGATTATAAGCCTCTCGGGGTGTTGAGCACTTAGGGTGAGAACTATAGCGAACTCTTTGTATTCCGTGCAGTTTTCAGCGTGTATCCCTCTTGATAACACATGCTTTGCCCTTGCAGTCGGGCATGGCTACTCCTTCTATTTTGAAGTCAGGGTAGTCTGCAGCGTGTCCACATAAAAAGAGTGTTGGTCGGTGCCGTATCATCAGTGAAATGTCTTAACGAGTGCTGCGCGCATGCCCTGATTATACTGCCTATCCATATTTTGAGCTGCTGATGTTATTTTGAGTGTTGTTTAAGACGTACCTCCCAATCAGTGTACGTTGTAGCCTCTGTATCTGATTGAGTCTCTGATCTTCAATCAATGCCTCCATTGTAATTTGTAGTCAAAGGATCGAAAATCTGGCTATTCAGGCGTAGAAAAAAACGCACGTAGCCACTTTCAGGGCTATCAGTGAGATGTATAACTATTCAGTTTTTTTAATGCAAAACGTTTTTTAGCGACCTTCAGGGACATTGAGCGCATCTATCTATCTACCTATCTATCTATCTATCCATCTATCTATCTATCTATCTATCTATCTATCTATCTATCTATCCCGTCGCGTACGTCGTCAAACACTTCCCGCCAGACAGTGGTACTTACCTATGGGCGGGTATGTGCCGCTAGTTGCGGGTATGTGCTACAGGTGATGGACCCTTGGTATATACCCAGCAATGACGAGAACATGCATGGGCAATTTTAACGCTTGAGCGTTAAGAAATACCCGAATTCGGTAGCATTGACCCGCCGAATTCAGAGAATAAATGTGAGGGTCACAGAAGGAATTAAACACTAGCATTTTGCATGGCAATGAAGCATTTTACCACAGAGCTACGCCAGGTCTCGGAACTACTTTTCAAATAGAACCTAAGCTTCGTGGAACGTCAATAGTGGTTGCAGTGCTACCTAGCCAATTTTACATACATTACATATGTACTTCTTTGATACAGCCGTCACGTCTGGTTAACGCCAATTGTGGTTGGTTGCCGTGCGCTGAAGTTGATTTATGCAGCAGTGTCTAGGGCCAGCATTCTCGCGAATATCAGCGTCTGGTGTTGCTCATACGCATGTTCCAGTTGGCATCATTGCGCAAGTTCCAACAACTGGTTATATAAACATCTGCAACTCTTCCAACATATGTGTGTGCGTCCAACATTTGTACATACATCCACATGCTTCGCATAATGTCGATTCCCAGGTATATGGGATCTGCCGAATTTCGGATGTATCGATGTTAAAGGGGCCCTGCAACGCTTTATGAGCATGGTCAGAAAACGCTGCCGATCGGTAATAGAGGCTCCCGACAACACGCCAGCTAAATGTTATAGCGCAGCACGTGGCCTGGAATTCACAAGGAATTATCGAAATCAGCTAAAAATAACTTTCTCTTTTCTCGACAAACCACGGAACAAGCCGGAAAATCACTCGTAGTAAGCCATTTATCAGCCATTGGCTTATTTGAACATGGCGCGCTAGGTTGTTACAGAGATCGCCGTGAGAGGCCGTCACTTGTCCTTAAACACACAATTCTTAAGCGCAGAGGGATAGTACTCAATTTTATGGATAGGTGGTGTGAGCCAATACTCGATTAAAAGGGCACAGCCGGATCCATCCATCCATCCATCCATCCATGTGCGCGCGATCGCACTGAAAAAGGCACCCATTCGAAGAAAAAAAAAGCAAGAGGAGTGAAGGTCACGAGGAGCTAGTGACGTTTTTTGTTTGCCCCTCCCATCCCTCCCTGCTTAGCTTCTAACGCTTTCGTCGGGACGAGAGGAGAGGGGATGCGATTGCAGCGTTTGACTGATCTTTGTAACTCCGCTCGTACTGGACGAATTTGTAAAACCTTTACTCCGTCGAATTTGAAGGTAATACGCTTTTCCAGTTAATTAATTTCATGGTTACTCAAAAAAGTGTTTGGGGGTCCCTTCAAGGTGCTCTATTACTTATACGGCTAAGCTGTAGATTGAGACGTAATAGTATTATCACCTTGAGTTTTACGTCCCAAAACTACCATACGTATACAAGGGACGCTGTAGTGAAGGGCTCCAAAACTTTTGACCATCTGGTGTTCTTTGGTGTGCACTGACATTGCACAATACACGGGCATCTATCTTCAGCTACGTCGTTCTGAGGCCTAAGGGACGGCTTTGAGCTCTCCCATAGTAGAGTACCGAGTACTCTAAATCATTGGGTACTTTTTCTAAACACGCATCTATCGTTCCGCCTCCATCGAAATTCGACCGGCAAGGCCGGGATCGAACCAACGACCTTATGGTCAGCAGCCGGAAACGCTAGCCACTGTTCCGCCGAGGAGGACTAGATGAAGACATGTGCGATGAAAATGACGCCTGACTTTTTTAAACAATGGCGGTGGTTGTATACCCTGAATATTCATGAATTACCCGATTAATTTGCGTTTTAAGCAGCGTCAGGCTGCACATCGCCTTGGCCTTGGCGTGGACTTAGTGTAGACCCAATAAGCGTAGCGTGTTCACCTTGATTACGGATTCACCTTCGACAGCGACCGCGACGTTAGGTACTGGTTAATATTTTTTAGAAGTTTATAAATAAAAGCAATTGAGACATTTGTACTGTGTGCGTGAGCCCGTCCGTATTGTTGGGTGGCATCAGCTGATTCATGCAGTGCGTCTCGCTTCTCACCATCTGAGCCAGTGGTGGCCTAAAGCTTTGTCAGCAGCATACAAGGTATGCGTGATTTCTGGTATGGCATCTATAATATAGTGGTGGCAGCTATATTAACTAGCACGGAGAAGTGTTGATCCTAGCGGCGAGTCTTTTCCTGCAAGATGGGGTTACTCTGACATTTTATTTTCCCCATTCTTATTGCTCCTGGGCGATCATTGAGAAAAAGTGGGACGAAATCGTGTTTACTTCCACCACTTTAGGTTGCTGCTAAATGGGGTTACTATACTCTCTTCCGAGAAGCAGTGCACTGTCCGTTTCATTCTACTGCGTCATTTCACAGTAAAATCGCCGTGCTACAACGGGAAGTAAAACAAGGGCAGTACTGTTTCTGCCCTCCATTCGAGAACAAACATATGAGTTTTAGGGAAAAGAAAAAGCATCGCACAGTTCTTCGTCTCGGGTGAGAGGTAGAGTGCATTTCTAACCCTGCCTTTAGGTATATTTTTGAGTTAAACAGACAAAAAACACAGTCGCGTGGGCCCTTAAGCATTGCCTAACGTGAATAACACCCCCTCACCCCACAAAAAAAAAGAAACACTGTGCGTTCCCCACATAGTTTTCGAGTGCCTTCATGGTCGGCCTACGTTTTACTATGTGACAATATAATTTCTGGCGTGCTTATGAGAACTTCTTTGTGATGTCACGATGACGTCACTGGTCGTCATCGGCATACGAATATGATTGTTTTTGTGCGTCGCTTGTGTTGACGTCAGTTGCTCACACCGTTTGATAAAGCATCAAAGGTTTTTGCCTTAATAAGTTTGAATTGCGCGTACATGGCTGCTGTAGCATATAATGCAGTAGCATTGATAACTGACCTTGCAACACCATGTTTGAGCCAAGCCGTGGCGATGTTTCTATTACAAAAAAACACACAGCAGAAGAGCGTCTTTCAGGGCACAAACGATGAAAAGCTTGCGGACCTGGTTTTATGCTACTATTTCCAGCGTAACGAAGCGACACGGCAGTTAAATGAAACACACCTTTATTTTATAGAATCAGGCAACGTTTCAAAATGCTCGGGTTTTTTACCGCGGAAATAAAGACTTCATAAACCGATGGTTTCTGCATACACCCACCTACCGTCATTGAGTGTAGGCAACCATCACGGATAAGAATTGAAGTATCAATTGTTTCAAGTGGGAGGACCTCACCAGGCATCAATTTTCTTTGTCCATTCTTTCTTAAGTGCCACCTTGCGCACGTCAATAAAATAAATTCATTTCGATTCAACATATATCGCCACTATCATCGATGGAGAGCCACGGCTTGTGAAGCGCACCGACTAATTGCCGCAAAAGACAGGGCGGAACGTGACACAGCGCTTTACGGAGCCACCACTCTACGACAGCGGAAACATTGCGATTGAAGAAGAAGTTAGGCACCGGAAGTGTGCAGTCTTCAGGTGGCGCCAACCAGAATGCTTCTTGCAGTGCTTCAGCTGCTTCTTGCTGCGAACTTCTTCCTTGAAAAGACATTGCCAGAATTGACGTCATTCTCGTTTTGAGAGCTGAAGTGTACGTTATGAATCTAGACTCTTTTTTTTCTACCTATAGCATCCCTGGCAATGCTAACGGCTTGCTTGGTCAGTGTGGTTCTTGCACCATTCACTGCGCAGTAGCATCAAGATAGTATATAGTTACAAACGCGTGATGCTAGATAGAGCAGCGCGACTTTTGTGCAAGGTCATGAACTGAAGAAAAAGAAGAGACGCTGGTTTCAGGAAAGCAGCTCCGTAGCTTTCACGAAGTATCAGTATTATCTGCGCATACTCTTTTTTTTTTTTCTGGAAGCCCTTGAGTGTGGGAGCTTTCTCATTGTCGCTTCATATCACAGTTGCTTGGGTCATCTGACAAAGCACATGAAGCTGTTCAAGAGTGTCTGTGTGTGGTATATTTTATTGTCCTTTGTTTCCTATTAGCTTTGTGCTTCCTTGCTCGCGATGGCAGCAACAAGTCAGTTCTTCGAAGCATATCTATGTGACAATAAGCAAAGTTATTATATTTCAGAGCTCCACATGATCATAGCATTGCAGGATCATCCTATCTCTGCTATCGAAAATGCAGCCAGCGCTGCCTGTATGCGTTTCCAGAAACTTAGAGCCGCCAGTCGAGCCCAACCACCTCTACGACATCGAGGCTGGTCTGATCCACGAAAATATCGATTCGTGATAGTCAGTTTCCTGGCAACACAGATCACTCCTTGTCGTAGATACCAGGTTTGTGAGTGTCACGCATTTTTCTGCGCATATGACTGCTGTAACGTACGCTCGTCTCCAGGCAATCCCGACACCAACGACCTTTTGCTTCTTATCTGTCGTGTATGCTAAGGATATCGTCACTCGTGGTACTGTTCTTCTCCTTACGTTTCATTTCTATCACTTTCTCTTTGGCATAATCAATCTCGCGAGGTTGGAGTTAGACAGGCGTGCCAAGTGATAAGCGACCCTTTTTTCATTGCCACATGATTTCGAACGCTGGCCCCCCGCTTACCGTTGTCGGAAAGAGCCCGGCCGTGGCCGACAAGTCCGTACTTGTAGAACTAGCGTTGGAGCTCACTATCGTTTGGAGGATTCCCTTACAGACCCTATATGCCGCTTTCAAATGCGGGTTCGCTTTAGTCTGCACGAAGGCGAGGGCCCGTGAAGAGCGACTCATGTGAGTAACCAACCATTGTCAAGCCGCTAACCGTTCTATATTGAGGCATTCTAATTCAGTATTGTAAGCTTTCTTGGACAAATAAGAAAAGCTTTTGTCACGGAATACTGACTATCCTAGACCTCAAAACAATTCTTCCGCACAACTCTGGGGTGCTTCGGAGGCCTTCGTATGAGGAGCTGACGTGGTAATGCGGAATAATGTCATGGGCGGGAATGACTGACAGAGTGAGCCTGCGATGCGCGAACCATCTGCCGCCGCACCTGCGCTTTCGCTGCGCCGGGAGCGCCCACCTCTTATTTTTTCTGGGCGCACTTGCCCGGCGCAGTGACTTTCAGTGGAGATGGTAGGGTGCGGACATAAGGAGCTTTGGTCCCAGAGAATGGGGCACCAGCGTACTAGTATATCGAATACCGATGTAGCGGCGAAGCTTTACAGTGGAGCGGGTGCTCGCAAACAAGCGGCGGCTGTAGCGAGTGTAGTGTATCAAGCGACACGCGTAGTCAAGAGAGCGAGTGTAGCGTTTCAAGATAGATAGCGACAAGGTCATTGGCGAGTCAAGGAGAGGCTAGATCAAAAGAATTAGTAGGAATATAACTGAAACAGTGCATTGATGTCATTTGATTGTCCGCACTAAGTATCCTCTATAGAAGGAACTGCATGGTTGAAGTGTTTCAAAGACGTGGTACAAGGTTAGAAACTAGAAGAAGCAAGAAGAGACAAAATGAACGCCAACCAATAAGCATAGCACTCAAAGAAGCTAAGGTGATCGGGCGCACGTAGTCTCGATCTTGAAGAAGGAGGTGAAAGAGTTTCATTTCTACGACAGTATACCCTTTCCAGACTGTTTCACCTTCTTACTCAGGCTCAGCACTAAAATCGCCTAATTGCCTTTGCTTCTTGCCATGCTACGCTTATTGGTTGGCGTTATTTCTGTTTCTTCCTGTATCTTCTCGTTAGTAATTTTGCGCCATGTCTTTCAAGTAACTATTGCACCGATTGGCCTTACATGACGTACTATTGGCTTGTGTTGTTCGCCTGACGTCGTCGGCGGATGGGCTCTTGTACGTTACAGTACGAAATAAGCGATCGGAATTTTGTGTCGTCATGCTAAAATTTTGGCTCGCCAATCCGGAGACGAAATTTGCACAAAAAACATTGATTTTTATTTAATTTAATCTTTGACTCATTGGTTATAGCGAAGTTAGTGTTCATCATAATTTGAAAGGTAAAAAAAATGTCATTTTAGCGCGCCTGAAGGACAGTGGTAGAGGTAAGTACTTTTCCCTTAGACGCTGCTAAGTTGCCTCGTTTCAAATAGACGAGCGCGTTTTCGCAAGCGTGTCATTTTAGTGGTCTGAGCACGTGATTGAAAGAACGTGGAGCTTTTTTGTTTTAATAATCAACCCCGCTCATATACTTCTGAAAGCATTTCTTCTTGCTTATTTATGATGCCGAACATATAGACGAAACGGAATGAACTTCGGAGCGGCAGCTGCAGGACAAAAAGGCTCGCGATGATTTTTATGATTATTATTATATTTTCGTCGCGTACAGCACAACGCGAAACCGCCACGTTCTCTCAGACGGGCCTGTAATAGTTGCGAACCAGGGCCGGTGTACTGTGCAACTACGCTCACACCCCCGCTCACCCCACAGTCGCTCGCTTGTGGCGTGTACCTCTACACCGGGAACATTGAGTGAAATTCAAGCTAACAGGTACGTACCGACCCTTTCGGTTAACCAACGATCGCGCCGCCCATGTTGTTCTCCTATGGCAAGGCACGTTCACCTCGGTGACACGTGCGCTAGGTACTTTCGAAAGCTCGGTATAAAAGTACGCGCGCAATGGGAAACACGTATCTTTATATGCGTGCTGGTTAATACAATTCTATCTCTGTTCTTCGTAGTGGAGGTGTTTTGACTCGCAGCAAGGCCGGTGTCTTAGTCAGAAAGCTAGCTGGATTTGAGCTATTGAAAGTGAGCATGTGCCAAGCAGACCCTAGCATATATAGCATAGCCATCCATATCATAGTCTAGCGATGGGGTGGAAAACTGAAGTGAGGGTGAGGGCTTTCAGGGGGAGCAGTTGCGGATAAAAAAAATTGGCCGCGTATCTGCGTGTTTCTCTGCAAATGTCGTCGAAAGGCGATAGTCTTGCGTGTGGACGGAATGAACAACACGTTTGTTTGATGTTCTGCGCGAGAAAACTGGTGGATTGTATTCTGGAAGCGCTGCGTTAGAGAGTCTCAATCCGTGCAGCGAAGGCGAACGAGCGCATCGAGGCACGTTAGACACGAGCGCCATCTGGCAGTTAATTTCAAAAACGAACGAAGGCGTGCGCACCCTCGGAGAAAGATGCGTGCCTCGCCTATGTCGGAGGCGATAAGGAGTAGAACGCAAAGCGACAGGCAGGTGCCACCACCGTGTCATCTTAGCAAAGCGTTGGAAACACTTGCCTTTTTTGAGCATTGCGTTGCACTGTCAGCGCAGCGTGATAAACGCTAGTGGTGCTTAGGATCACTCGTGTGTGCCTTCTCTAGTATAAAGGCACACATACAAAACACTGAAGTGTTGTTTTGGTGCTTAAAATATGCGCAATAATTGTTTTTAATGGACAATCACACAAGTATGAACGCCGAAACCTGAGCAGTATTGATGGGCGCAATGGAGGGTGTTGGCTCTTTGAGGTATCGTTTGGTGCCATTAAGAACATTGATACCACGGACAGCACCAAAATTTGGCATTGAAAATCCTCAAGAAAAACAATCGCCTTTAAAAATGACATAGCTTCTATGAGATTGCTTATATACTACAGACAGTGAAGTGAGTCCATGCCAAGCACCTTTTAGTAGAGCCGTTCGTATAGTATGGTATCGTACAGTATAGTGTAACAAGGCAGTAGCAAAGTGAAGTGATGGTCATATGGAGTGATGTTATAAGATCAGGAAGGAAAGGAGAAGGGAAAGGGTGAAACATGGCATAGCCATGTACAGTACAGTTTAGCAAAGGAATGAGACGTGGAAGTGCGGGTGAGGAGAACTGATGTTAACGTGAGGGGGAAGAAAAGGAGGAGGTAAGAGAGCAAACCATATTATAAGAAATGTACAGTATTCCAATGGTTAGGAAAAAGAACTGAGGGTAAGTAAGAAGTGTGTCAGCTTGGGTTAGTTGGTATGGCATGAAGATAGTTATAGCACGAGAACAAAACGACGACAGAAGGTCCTTCGTGTCCTTCTTGTCTCTGTGTCGTCGTTTTGTTCTCGCGTTATAACTATCGTCATGAAGATTAAGGTTAGGAAGAGGCAAAGAAGCGAATCGGGCAATATAAAAAATTGCCCGCAGCTTCCCTCGGGGGAACACTGAGGAGGATGCGGAGCATATAATTGGTTAACGGGGTGTTAAAGTGCGACTTACTTGGGTCGATGGCTAAATTGGTTAACGTGGTTGTGAAATGGGTTGTTAAATTGCGACTTACTTGGGTCGATGGCTAAATTGGTTAACGTGGTTGTA
The DNA here is from genome assembly GCF_013339725.1 of Rhipicephalus microplus. Lineage (NCBI taxonomy): Eukaryota > Metazoa > Arthropoda > Arachnida > Ixodida > Ixodidae > Rhipicephalus > Rhipicephalus microplus. The sequence goes on from NC_051168.1 coordinate 78,605,885, forward strand.
GGAGGGGGTGTTAAATGAGTGAACACGTACACACGTATGCGAAAGGGCGGCGCTGGTCGAAGGGACGTCGATCATTGTGTTTGTGGATTCGTTGGAATTCATTTCACCGCGACCTTGGACGTCGACGCGCCGTACAAACCAACCGACGAGCGGCAACTGAGCGAGCGAGCGCCGACCTTGAGTATATATACAGGTCTACGGCGCATGCACTGTCAGCTGTTGAATGTTCTCGAAGCGCGACGCCACATGCGCGTCCACTGGAGAATCAGGAGAATTGTAGATGTCGAACGCGGTGTGTAGAGGAGGAAGGGTGCACAGATGGTGGAGGAGTGAAGCGCGCGCGGTGTGTAGAGGAGGAAGGGATGCACAGATGGTGGAAGAGTGGGCGACGGCGCGACGGCGCATGCGCGCGCGTCAGCTGTCGAATGTTCGAGAAGCGGTGCGGACGGCGCGGACGGCGCACTACAAGGCGCGAGTATAAGATGCTTCCGCATCTAAAAAAATGTGCAGTATCCCAACGAATACGGAAGAGAACTGAAGGTCAGGGTTAGGAAGAAGCAAAGAAGCAGATTGGGCAATATAAGGAATGTACAGTATTGTAACGAGAAGTAACGAGAACTGAAGGTGTGGGTTCGGAAGAAGCAAAAAAGCAGATGGGGCTATATAAAAAGAAAGTAAAAATAGATAGATAGATAGATAGATAGATAGATAGATAGATAGATAGATAGATAGATAGATAGATAGATAGATAGATAGATAGATAGATAGATAGATAGATAGATAGATAGATAGATAGATAGATAGATAGATAGATAGAGAGATAGATAGATAGATAGATAGATAGATAGATAGATAGATAGATAGATAGATAGATAGATAGATAGATAGATAGATAGATAGATAGATAGATAGATAGATAGATAGATAGATAGATAGATAGATAGATAGATAGATAGATAGATAGATAGATAGATAGATAGATAGATAGATAGATAGATAGATAGATAGATAGATAGATAGATAGAAAGAACACCTATTTCACGGGCACTAGAAGCATGAAGTTTGAGGCTGGATTTATTGCAAAACAGAATTCGAGTGAATGTTTTTTTCTAAAATAAAGGCTTCATAGCCTGAAGCCAGACGTCGCCGAAGGCAACAGGTCCCAACGTAACCCGTGAGACGAGGTCTCAGGTTCATCATCATCATCATCAGCCTGACTACGCCCACTGCAGGACAAAGGCCTCTCCCATGTTCCGCCAGTTAACCCGGTCCTGTGCTTGCTGCTGCCAATTTATACCCGCAAACTTCTTAATCTCATCTGCCCACCTCACCTTTTGTCTCCCCCTAACCCGCTTCCCTTCTCTGGGAATCCAGTTAGTTACCCTTAATGACCAGCGGTTATCCTGTCTACGGGCTACATGCCCGGCCCATGTCCATTTCCTCTTCTTTATTTCAACTATGATATCTTTAACCCCCGTTTGTCCCCTAATCCACTCTGCTGTCTTTTGTCTCTTAAGGTTACACCTACCATTTTTCTTTTCATTGCTCGCTGCGTCGTCCTCAATTTAAGCTGAACCCTCTTTGTAAGTTTCCAGGTTTCTGCTCCGTAGCTAAGTACGGGCAAGATACAGCTGTTACCTTCCTCTTGAGGGATAGTGGCAATCTACTTGTCATAATTTGAGAGTGCTTGCCGAATGTGCTCCACCCCATTCTTATTCTTCTTGTTCCGTTCATGAAATTTCCTTCAATTGTGATTGAAAAGATTGGGAGAGTGATGTGAGAACCTTGCGCCAGCAGTTCGTACAGCGCTGTGAAGCATGGATACGTGGTTACATACGTGGATACGTGGATACATCTGTACTTTGTCGTTCCTTTTTCTATTTTTGCGAAATATTTGATGAATGTGCTGAGTACCAGTGTATCCGAAGCCGGCAGAATTATTTTCAGCAAAACTCAACACAGTGCAGCACAAATCACTACAGTTGTGTTTAAATTCTCAATCTATAGTGACTATTCCGCGCAGACTGTTTTTCATCAATTAATCAATCGAAGTTTACCTTTACGCACAAAACAGAATATACACCAAATATTTGAACCGATAGCCTAAAATGGCTTGTGGCTGGACCAATACGATAAACAACAAAGAGTGTGCAGTAAAACTTTGACCAAATAAACAATAAACGATCATATTAATACATACATATACATACATATATGCGCATATATTTGCTGTTGTAATGCACACTTTCCTACTAGCTTGTAAATTAAAAATTTGTAATACACAGACACGTATTCAAAGAGCAGAGAATGAGGATGAAGTTAGACTTTTTCGACCAGTAATACACAGGACTATATGTCTTGAATTGATAGCAAGAAATGAATATCACGCTATAGGCTGACGTTATATGCAGCTTTAATAATGTTGCAAAAGAGAAGAAAAAGTGAATAAGCAACAAACTTTTTTTTGCGCATGACAGTCGCACGTCTTAAGAGAAGCCAGCACAAATACATCTTTCTTGTCTACTTCTTTTATTGGTCGAAAGATAGCCCTTAGGCATAGTAAATTTATATTCCAGCGAAAGAAGTGCGTCACATGTGGACAAGCAAGTTAGTTTTGTGCATTCACCAGTGGGATGGTCGAAGCATCCGCCACGGTTCGGTTGATCAGAAGGGCGACCACGGCGATGAATGGTTGCTCTATCCTCGCATGGCCTGCGTATAGGAAAAATTATTTATTTTTGTAAGACTGGCGACAATGAGTGGGTCAATCACTTTAAGGACTGCCGCATAGCAATGGGGCAACAGTTACCTGTGCGGCGTTCGAACCATCTGTCACGTGAGCCCGTGTCACATGGCTGGACGACTAAAGCCTAAAGAATTCGGCGTCACCACACCTTTCGCTCGTTATATCCGCATGACAGCTGTTTCCCCGTCAATATATGGCCGAGGTAGTTTGAAGGCCACCCTCCCCGAGGTGAGTGTTTTTGTGCTCGAACGTGTGGCGTTGCAGATTTTTCAGAAATCGGTATGAGGCCATATGGTAAGATAATCCAGCAGAACACTGAACCGTCTGCAAAACCTCGGTGTCGGCACTCTGCCTGAAATAAAAGCTTGTCTCGGAAAGGCAGAAGCAAACAAAAAAAATGGCCCCGCCACCCCGAAGGGAATCGTAGGGCTTGTGCCGAGAGCACACAGTGCAATAACTTTAATGGCGTAAATTATTTACGAGATGATAATTCGTATCGAGACCATTTATTTACACATTCATCGGCCGGCGAACGGAAGAGAGGGGGGCGCACGCTTCACTCAATTTGTATATACCTACGAGCAAGTGGACGGGAGAGTGGAGAGCAGGGAGGAGAGAGAGTGAACGGCGAGAGAAGGAGCAACGAAGTACTGCACCTACCCTCTCCTACACTGCTTCCACACACGCGGAAACTCCGTCGAGCAGCCTTTCGCGATTCGAACGCCCTCACATGCCGGAGTGTGCTCCTCCTCTCTACTCACTCTCCACTACTCCACCCGCACCACCTGCTCTGGTTGCTAGGGACCAACATAAGCACGCGCACCCGCAGCTGTTGTTATGGGAGAGAGAGTGAGAGTGGAGAGATAACACCTGCCGGCACGCAGACGCCGCCAGACGCCTGACATAGCGTGACTAAGAAATTAATTCGCATATAAAAGTAAAGGCATCTTTGCACTAGTGGTTCTGAGCATGAAGGAACTGCGGGGATGGGCAGGCATCTTTGTTTGTCATCGATTTTCTCTATACTTCTTCCTTTTTTCTTCTCTCCCACCTGCTTTTGTCTGTCCTTTTTTCTGTTTATAATATTTATATCTATTTCCTATTCTTTGGCCTCCTTTCCCGCTTTCTATTTTTCACTTGCTTCCTTTGTTGTTGGTTTTTATATGTAGATTTGTAATCGTTACGCCAAGCGATCAAAACTTGCGACAGCACAAGACATTCGAGACCCCTCAAGTGCTCTGCACTTAGTATTATCATCAATGCATTCAAAGAACAAGAAAAACACTTCTCCTTCATGCCAGCGCGCACTGATTATGCGACAGATGACTGGCCTATACGTGGTTAGCTACAGATGGCTATGCCTGCGTTACACGTATCGACGACGGCAGCATAAGACAGTAGGGCCCCTAAAATGCTCCGCACTTAAACCAGACTCAAGATTGCGATATTAGCAGCAAGCGTTGTAATCTGAAAAACTTCCGGTCACCTGATTTACCAGCTCCTAAGTCAAAACTGAAAGCGCGTTTTCAAGTCTTTTTGAGGGGTAAGGAAAGTTTTTTCTTAGTTTTTCAGGTCATAAAAACGTGCGTAAAGTTCAAGATATTTCTCATAATCTTTTTGCAGCTCAACAAATTTGAATATGTTTTGCCAAATGAAAGAAAGAAAGTGTAGAAAATTAGCGGGCTATTTTCTAAAGCTCTTCTTGCCCACCGATGCTATTAGGGCCCATCAAGGCGCAGCGGTTGACCGAACCAGATGTCATCAAAGACCCGTGTTGGTAAACAGTGAAAGGGTCATAGACGCCGCCACCTTGTTCTGTTAAGCGAATGTTTCTGTTTTTGAATGTCGCGACGTGAATTAGCAAGATCATCAACCGTCTACTGCACCAGCCCAAACTTTTCTGAGTCGATGAGCCTACCGTACAACTCTGTTTAATAGTGGAAGGTACAAAAGGACAAGAGTGCCACTCAATATGGTGGCTTCGAAAAGAATCCGTTAACATTTATATAAAGTGTGGAGGGGCCTCTCAAACGACGTGTCTAAGAAAAGGTAAACACGAGTGATCACGAAAACCGCCCGGTCACCTTCGGTGCTTCCCTCGAAAATGTAACTGTCCTATCTTCATAACTTTCTTCTTTCTTTAGTTTTGCTCAATCAGAGAGAGAGAGAAGAGAGGTTTATTTACAGAAAGGCAGAGAGGTCGGCCTGAGCAATAGCATAGCCTGCTACTGTACACCTGCTTGATCAGCGTCCGGACTGAGCCCTTGGGTTGGGTCAACAGGCACAGTAAGTGACACCGTAATTATCTCGTGTAATGCTAGTCGTACAGCAGTTATCACTTACAGGTCGAGATAAAGCCTGACCGACCACGCGGGACAATGCCCTCCAGGAATAGCATAGCCAGAATGTGTTTTTTTTTTTCAGAAGACATTCTATGGTGTATATGAAAGTCGGGCATATCCATACTTTATGAAAGTTCGTTTGTGCATGAGTGCAATATGCACATACAAAATGGGAAATTTGTAGGCGGTGTCGATTCCTCACCCCCCTGATTCCTCCGCTGCCTTCCGGTGATGCTTCACTCTGGTACCGGTTCCTCGTGGTAGTTGCTGATTATTTTCACGTGTTCTTCGTGATTTTATTTTCTCTCTAGACCAGCCGTACTTTTTGTTTACATCTGGAGCATTGCTGTTTGTCCTTATTCTGTAGTTTTTATTTGTTTACCAACCAATCCCTACACAATAACTTCAGTAATACGTTCTGACATGCCTAATAGCCTGAATATTTTTGTACTTCTGTCTTCACCATCTCGCGCCGTTTTACATAAGTTATCTGCTTAGCCACCTTGTCTTAAGATGCATGAAAAAAAATTTGGCCTCTCTTGGAAGTGTCGCATACCATTTCCACAATGACGTAAATTCGTGCGCTCAACAATATATGTATATAGAGTGCTTTCAGTTTCGACTTAGGAGCTGGTAAATCAGGTGACCGGAAGTTTTTCAGGGTACAACGCTTGCTGCTACTATCGCAATCTTGAGACTGGTTTAAGTGCTGGAGCATTTTAGTGGCCCTACTGTCTTATGCTGTCGTCATCGATACGTGTAACGCAGACATAGCCATCTATAGCTAACGACGTATAGGCCAGCCATCGCATAATGAGCGCGCGCTGGCTTGAAGGAGAAATGTTCTCCTTGTTTTTTGAATGCATTGACGATGATACTAAGTGCAGAGCACTTGAGAGGTCTGGGATGTCTTGTGCTGTCGCAAGTTATGATTGCTCGGCGTAACGATGGCATATCCACACATAAAAATCAATAAGAAACGAAGCAAGCGATAAAAAGAAAGCGGGAAAGGAGGTAAAGAGTAGGAATTAGATAAGAATAATACAAAGAGAAAAAAAGATTAACAAAACCAGCGGGAGAATAGAAAAAAAGGGGGAAGAAATATAGACAAAATCGATGAAAAACAAAGATGCCTGCCCAGCCCCGCAGTTCCTTCATGCTCACATGCTCAGCGTGTGTGTGTGTTTTCTCAGTTTTATATTGATCAAACACTTCTAAAATTACCTACAGCATCGAAGCCTCCTTGGCCACACGTTTCTCAAATAATAGTAATTGTTATAACTTTACGTGCCAAAAGCAGCGATATGATTATGAATGACACTGTAGGGGAGGTTTCGGGAATTTTCAACCATGCAGAGTTTTTAAGGTGCAACTAAACCTAAGTACACGTGCCTCCATCATTTTCACTCCAATCAAAATGCGACCTCCACGGCGAAGATTTGATCCCGCGAGGATGACCTTCGGGTTAACGGTCCAAATCTATTTGTTTACAGGCCCTGCTGATGGTTTTAAATGATGAAATCATAATAAAGTGTTTTCATCATTCATATCCGATACATTAGAAGGGCGTGTAGACAAATTATTCTTGTCTATAAGCCACAAGCGCCTTTTAAGTGCATCATTTACCTTCGGGGGAGATATAGGGCACTATTTTTGAAATTACATTTTTTAAGCAAAATCAATTCATGATATCTTTAAATAATGTCCTATTGTCTTGACAAAGTGAATACGAGAAGATGTAACAGTGCCGACGATTCCAGTGTTGACCGGTTTATATTTCGATGTCATTCGTAAAACAAATATACGTGCCCCGACCTCAACGGCTGGTTAGCCGGCAGGTTAAGGATATCAATAACTCATTGAGCATTTTATAATCCCCGATGTTTTAAATTACCGTGCACCACCGTATTAGCAGTCGGTTCGTTTTAAAGCGTACGTACTTTGGCTGATGATGTCCCCATATTCATGGTTCAAGTTTCGTGAAAAAGAGTAAGAAAGAAAGGCAGCTTCCCAATAGGGGCACTATATGCCTGAAAAACTTCGTAGCTTGGCAGCATGCCTTGTTTCTCGTTATTTTATCCTTGCTTTTTATTTTTTGTTCTCTTTATTTCTCGGTTTCATTTTTCCGTATTTATTTTTCGATCTGCCCTCCATAGAAGGTTATTTCTATTTCTTTCTTTATATCTATCTATTGTGGGCATTTATAAGACGCTTCTTCATCACCTATATATAACCACAATCACATGATGTTCTTCATCTTCATCGTTTGTGGGGACATCTCTCGAGTGTGTTCTGCGCCTCAGATGTGACGGGTTTGATCACGTCTTCCAGGCCAAATTAACGCGTGTAAAGCACTACGTCGCACTATTTATTTCTCTTTCCCGATATTTCTATATTTATATCTTTTTCTTCTTTCTTCCGATTCCTCACATATTTTTTATATCTCTTTTCTTCACTCTGTCCTGCTCTCTCGTCTAGTGGCTAAGGTACTCGGCTGCTGACCCGCAGGTCGCGGGTTCAAATCCCGGCTGCGGCGGCTGCATTTCCGATGGAGGCGGAAATGTCGAGGCCCGTGTGCTCAGATTTGGGTGCACGTTAAAGAACCCCAGGTGGTCAAAATTTCCGGAGCCCTCCACTACGGCGTCTCTCATAATCATATGGTGGTTTTGGGACGTAAAACCCCCTCAAATCAATCAATCAATCTGTCCTGCTCTCTCGACTGATTTTCGGTTCTTTATGCATTTCTCTCTCGTCGCCTATTTCTTTCTGCGTCTTTTATCGGTTTTCTTAGTTTTTTTCTCCTCCTTTTACTCCATTCTTCTCTTGCTCCTTTTCAGGTACTCTGTACAAGTAATCTCAACCACCTTAGTTATTGCGCACAACGCAGGACGAATCGGCTAACGTGTCCTGGGAGAGACGCAATAAACAAGGAAGAAGGTGAAGAAGTGCGTACCAGTTCACGATAATACTAGTTTCCTCTCTGCTCTGCATAGCAAGCTGGGAAGCTTAACAGTCAAACTCAAAACCAACCAGACCAATCAACCAGTTCGGCCAGCCAGTAATTCCTGTCCTACGTGTCACGTTGATCGTGAGACGCCACAGAGACGAAACTCGGCAACATAAGGGACGTAACTGCATTGAACGTTTGAATAGATGCTTCCTGAATTTGTTTCTATACCGAAGCCACAGCGCAGCTCATAAATACTAGCCTTATATTGTGACTTCAGGCCATGACCACAGTGATTTCAGTGCCTCACAGCAAGTTCTTCGGCGTATCAGACGCGAATATCTCTCGTGTCTGTCCTAATGTATATCACGTGTTGACTTTATCTCAGTGATGTGCTTAATGTTTGTTACCCATTCATCACTATGATAACCAGGAAAATAGTCACAGAGATTAATCATATATTTGCATTTTGGACATCTACTTTTCTGTTACTATGCTTCTGTTTTATATATGTGTCTGTCATTTACGTATTTGTGTCTGTGTGCATTCCTTTTTGCCTGGCCCTGTACGTTTACTGTTGGTATATGCTGGGTTAAAGACTTATCACGTAGCTAGTGCTTACTTGTGCACAAACATCTCTTTCACATCATATGAATAAAAAGAAGCTGAATAACTCGATTCACTGTTTATTCTGGCCAAAGCCTCGTATGGCTTACGGAAACAAGCATTCGGCGTTTTGCTGAATACAAATAGTGCCATGGCGTCATGGGATGTCCTCTTCAGGTGGCGTCATCGCTTTGCCCTCGGAAGCAGTGCTAAACACAGTGAACCGTAGAAAACTTTGGGGGGGGGGGGGGGTAACCGGGGAGGAGGACAGTGACATCGGCCGAGTACGTCAAAGCAATTTCGCGAGTCTCTCGTGAAGGCACAGCTTTCCGGCTGAGCTTTCTTTAACGTTAGCTGATGGGACTGCCTATGATTATTTGAACCTGGTAATGAAAGTGTGTGGCCACCTAGAAGAGAAGTGGTTATAGAGGGAAAATGAAGAGAAAAGTGAGCCCCGTAACTGTCTGCATCAGGCTGTGACACCTCAACAGTAGCTCACAAGGGAGAAGGGGTTCATCATCATCAGCAGCAGCAGCAGCAGCCTGGCTACGTCCACTGCAGGACATAGGCCTCTCCCATGTTCCGCCAGTTAACCCGGTCCTCTGCTTGCTGCTGCCAATTTATACCCGCAAACTTCTTAATCTCGTCGGCCCACCTAACCTTCTGTCTCCCCCTAACCCGCTTCCCTTCTCTGGGAATCCAGTTAGTTACCCTTAATGACCAGCGGTTATCCTGTCTACGCACTACATGCCCGGCCCATGTCCATTTCCTCTTCTTTATTTCAACTATGATATCCTTAACCCCCGTTTGTCCCCTAATCCACTCTGCTCTCTTCTTGTCTCTTAAGGTTACACCTACCATTTTTCTTTCCATTGCTCACTGTGTCGTACTCAATTTAAGCTGAACCCTCTTTGTAAGTCTCCAGGTTTCTGCTCCGTAGCTAAGTACCGGCAAGATACAGCTGTTATATACCTTCCTCTTGAGGTATAGTGGCAATCTACCTGTCAGAATTTGAGAGTGCTTGCCGAATGTGCTCCACCCCATTCTTATTCTTCTAGTTACTTCAATCTCGTGGTTAGGCTCTGCGGTTATTACCTGCCCTAAGTAGACAGTCTTTTAGAACTTCAAGTGCACTATTACCTATCTCGAAGCGCTGCTCCTTGCCGAGGTAGTTGTACATTACTTTCGTTTTCTGCAGATTAATTTTAAGACCCACCTTTCTGCTCTCCTTGTCTAACTTCGTAATCATGAGTTGCAATTCATCCCCCGAGTTACTCAGCAATGCGATGTCATCGGCGAAGCGCAGGTTACTAAGGTATTCTCCATTGAGTCTTATCCCTAACTGTTCCCATTCTAGGCTTCTGAAAACCTCCTGTAAGCACGCGATAAATAGCATTGGGGAAATTGTGTCTCCCTGCCTTACACCCTTCTTGATTGGTATTCTGTTGCTTTCTTTATGAAGCACTATGGTAGCAGTAGATCCCCTGTAGATTTCTTCCAGAATGTTTATATATACTTCATCTACGCCCTGATTCCGCAGCGTCTCCATGACGGCTGATATTTCTACTGAATCAAACGCCTTCTCGTAATCTATAAAGGCTATGTATAGTGGTTGGTTATACTCTGAGCATTTCTCTATTACCTGATTCATAGTATGAATGTGGTCAATTGTAGAGTAGCCTGTTCGAAATCCTGCTTGTTCCTTTGGTTGATTGAATTCTAATGTTTTCTTTACTCTGTTAACAATTACCTTTGTAAATAGCTTGTATATTACAGAGAGCAAGCTGATCGGCCTGTAATTCTTTAAGTCCTTGTCATCTCCTTTCTTATGTATTAAGATGATGTTAGCGTTCTTCCAAGACTCTGGTACCCTTCCCGTCAGGAGACACCTCGTAAACAGGGTGGCTACTTTTTCTAACACAATCTGTCCTCCATCTTTCAGCAGATCTGATGTTACCTGATTCTCACCAGCAGATTTGCCTCTTTGCATGATCTCCAAAGCTTTTCTGACTTCTTCTATCATTACTGGTGGGGTGTCATCTAGGTTACTGCTAGTTCTTATAGTATTCGAGTCGTGGTTGTCTCGGCTACTGTACAGATCTCTGTAAAACTCCTCCGCTATTTTAACTATCCTATCCATATTGGTAGTTATTTTGCCTTCTTTGTCCCTTAGTGCATATATCCGACTTTTGCCTATCCTAAGTTTCCTCTTCACTGCTTTGACGCTTCCTCCGTTTTTCAGAGCGTGTTCAATTCTCTCCATGTTATACCTTCTTACATCGCATACTTTACGTCTATTAATCAGCTTCGAAAGCTCTGCCAGTTCTATTTTGTCTGTTGTACTTGACACTTTCATGCTTTGACGCCTCTTAATTAGGTTCTTCGTTTCCTGGGAAAGCTTGCCAGTGTCCTGTCTAACTACCCTGCCTCCAACTTCCACTGCACACTCCGTAATGATACTCGTCAGATTATCATTCGTGAGGTATCTTCTTCAAGTCTAGGCGAATTCGAGACCATACCATTCTATGGTCACTGCATCGTACCTTGCCAACCACTACGCTACGCTAAGGATGGTTTCCTCACTAAGAGTCGAGTACCTGTTCTGCAGCGACACTCTGAATTCCTGTACTTTCCCTCTCAGTGCTAGCTCATTGATTGGCTTCTTGCGTATCAGTTTCTGTCGTTCCTTCTTCAAGTCTAGGCGAATTCGAGACCATACCATTCTATGGTCAGTGCAGTGCGGAGTGTGCAGTCGAAGTTGGAGGCAGGGTAGTTAGACAGGACACTGGCAAGCTTTCCCAGGAAACGAAGAACCTAATTAAGAGGCGTCAAAGCATGAAAGTGTCAAGTACAACAGACATCGTACCTTGCCAACCACTTCCACATCCTGCACGATTCCTGGGTGTGCAGTCATTATAAAGTCTATTTCGTTCTTATTTTCGCCATTAGGGCTCCTCCATGTCCACTTGCGGTATTCTCGTTTTCGGTAGAAGCTATTCAAAATCCGCAAATTATTGCGTTCTGCGAATTCTACTAGTAGCTCTCCTCTGGCGTTTCTAGTGCCGATGCCATAATCTCCTACTGCCTGGTCTCCAGCCTGCTTCTTCCCTACCTTTGCATTAAAGTCGCCCATCACTATAGTATACTGTGTTTTTACCTTACTCATTGCCGATTCCACGTCTTCATAGAAGCTTTCAACTGAAGCGTCATCATGGCTGGATGTAGGCGCGTAAGCCCGTACTACCTTCATCTTGTATCTTTTATTCAGTTTAATTACAATACCTACCACCCTTTCATTAATGATATAGTATTCCTCTATGTTGCCAGCTATGTTTCTGTGAATTATGAACCCCACTCCCAGTTCTCTTCTGTCTGCCAAGCCCCGATAGCAAAGGACGTGCCCATTCTGTAGCACAGTATAGGCATCATCTGTCCTCCTAACCTCACTGAGCCCTATTATATCTCATTTAACACCCTCTAGTTCCTCGAATAGTACAGCTAGACTTCCCTCACTAGATAAGGTTCTAGCGTTAAACGTTGCCAAGTTCAGGTTCCAATGGCGGCCTGTAGTCCAGAGATTCTTAGCACCCTCTGCTGCGTTGCAGATCTGACCGCCGCCTTGGTCAGTTGCTTCGCAGCTGCTGGGAACTGAGGGCCGTGAGTTATTTGACGTATGCATGGTGGTTAGGAGGGATTAAAAGAATATTATCAAAGGTATAGAGAGAGAGGGAAAGATGCTCTGGGACAGCGAGCGAGGACATATGAGGGATGGGAGAGATAGGATAGATGGAAACATGGTCACAGGAGTCCGTGATTCGAGTAGCCGTACGTACCACCGAGTACCATGCCAGGGAGTGCGACTGACCCTGGCATGCCAGGGTCTTCTCATTGGAAAAACAATTGTGCACTGGTGGCACTGGGGACCGAGCCCACTACCTCACGCAGAGGACGCAGGCGCTCTACAACGTCACCAAAGCGTACGTAAGTCAGCACTGGTAATACGTGCCCCCTCTTGTGAATGGCCAAGATAAGCAGATCAGGTGAAAATTGAGGCTTGAACAGATGATAAGTTCTTGAACGATGGTGTGGCCATCGTTTCGGCAGGTGTTATTGCATTCTTCAAGGCATTGAGCAATTAGCCAGTGCCTACCTTCAAAAACACAAGGACACTTGTCGAAAGTTTGCATACAGCGACTGACCTTATTTAAGGATGCTACGTGTTCCCAGAATGTGTAGTTCCGCCAGCGACTGTTCTAGCTGGTGGGTTTGCGGCTACCCGCATTCAACAGGCATATTTTTTTTTTCTCACGAATTCCTTCTCATCCGTATATGCAAGTTCACGCGTCATATCGCAAGATTAACAGTCGCGGAGAATGCACATCACAAGCAGGCCGACGGCCGTTTCCAAGGGCGCAGACATAGGGCATCCCCCGTTTTCACACTCTCCACAACCTTCATCCTCCCAGCTGTTCAGTGGAAACTGGCTACGGCCAGACGGAAAAAGAAGAGGGTGGGAGGGCTAGGTTCTCAAACCGGTTATGGTATAAGTAGATAGCGCTTACGCTGTGTAGCTGGCTTCTCTGCCAGACATTCCTGCGTTTGCCTTCCGCAGTGCCGTTAACCATTTCGCATCACTGCGTCAACAAAGAGCCCAGTACTCAGTGGAGTGGCATCCTTCTTATTCCTGTGTTCCAACAGTGATCGCGTGTCATCCTTTTCTTTCTCTGTGTCCCCGTTCATATTTAGCGCAGTTAAATATTTCAAGAATGAACATTAAGCAATTAGTCAAACTTGGCGCTGTTCTTATCCGGTGCAAAAGGAGGGGGACGATGTGTAAGAAAAAACAAATTGACACAAAACATATTCAAGAACCTGAACACTTAGTACACCATTTGCGCAAAACAAAATACTTCCAAGAAAGTGGCGACAAGGCTGGTGTGAATGTTTTTTTATACTCTGACGTGAACCTTGCATTTGCTGAACAGTAAAGCTGGTGATTGAGATGGTCAAAAAAAAAAAAACGCCGGGAAAAATAACACACCCGAAAAACCGTCCACAGCCCCACCGCGGTGGTCTAGTGGCTAAGGTACTCGGCTGCTGACCCGCAGGTCGCGGGATCGAATCCCGGCTGCGGCGGCTGCATTTTCGATGGAGGCGAAAATGTTGTAGGCCCAAGTGCTCAGATTCGGCTGCACATTAAAGAAGCCCAGGCGGTCAAAATTTCCGGAGCCCTCCACTACGACGTCTCCCATAATCATATAGTGGTTTTGGGACATTAAACCCCACATATTCATCAATCAAATCGTCCACTAATTCAAAACCCTCACCCAAAACCGTCCTCACTAACAGTTGGCAGGCACCGAAAAATAATAACTAAAACAAAATAGGTTTTCTTTCCGGGGTTTAACGTTGAATCCGGGGCACTCCCTTTTGGACTACTTACTGGAAAGTAGCTCAACGCCAACCCCTGAAAGTGAACTTTCATATAGTTTTGTTCTGTACTTCTTTGGTGAGCGAATGCTTTGTGTGAAGAGGGACAATCGGTACCAAGTAGCGAACCAGACCAATTTCTGTGGCACACGCCCGTAGGCATACACGTGCTGACCAAAGGTGCATGTTGGGGGGCGGGTAGCGGTGCTGCTTGCTGCTCCCCCCCCCCCCCCGTCCTGTCACCTATGGTTGGGAGGGTGCAATAACAGTCAAATAAGTTTACTGATTTATGCTTGCCCAGGCTTGTGATGATAATTGCGTTGAACTCCAAGCTTCAGGAAAGCCAGGGATCAAAGACCGTCCATTATGAGAGGAACGTCATCAATTCGCTTTCTTATTTGTTTTTTGTTCATTTTGAACCATATGTTCTTTGAGCTCGCCAGATAGAGAAGGGTGTGGAATGAACCTAACCCCGTCTCCGCCCCTCTTGTCCCTGTCCCCTACTATGCACACTAGCATCCACGTTACCCTGCCTGGAGATTACCCTCGACCTCAAACAGCTCCCCCGTTGAAACATAGTCACTGCCACTCCGTTTCCTGGTACAGTAAGCACGTATGCTTACAGCGCCCGCAAGATGTCGACCGGCAGTCGGCCGCATTTCTGCGTATCTTTGTTATCTATTCTTTCTTTTCATCTCGCTCTCTCTTCATCCACTGATCACTCCGCACTCCTCTCCCCTGTGCCTCTCCGAACCGTGTTTGTTGCCGTCGCGTTACTCTCGCTGCCTGTCCTTCACCCACACTCAGGATAACTGTCTGTACGCGTCCTCTCTCACAATCTCTCTCTCCCACTCTCTGCGTCCCACTCTCGGCGACCGCTAAACGCGTGACCCGAACAGTTTCTGCCGTACGCGACGCGCGCACAGCGTCCAACGCGAGCCACGAAACGGCCGTCGCCGAGCGCTTGCCGTCGCCCTGCCTGCCACCTTTCGCAATTATTCGAACAGTATCTGTGCAAGTCGTATGTACCAAAGTATATCGCCCACCAGCTTAGCGACGCCTTCCTTCGCGGAGTGTGTTTCGCTTCTCTTATCGACTTACCTGCCGGAAGAGGGACAAAGAAACACGTGCCACATGGTCAGTTGAGACGTGCTTGTTTTTCGCACCTTCTGTTTCGACACAATCCTAATGAAGCTTTAGGATAACGTTCGCAGCAGGATTATTTTTTTTCCTTTTTTTGCGTCCTTGCTGGTGCAGTACGTGCCAAAATGCAGCAACTACAAGTCATCATTGGTAGAAGCCGGTCATTAAGCTGTGTAGAATCCCTGGCCCGCTTACATTTTTGTGCCTGTGCTTGTGTGGGCAACGTTTTCTTCGTGTAAAGAATTCTACGGTTTCACCGGATATTACGCATCATCACTTCTCGCTTTCAGTTTTACGTATTTTTTAAAATTATTTCTTTAGGAAATTCTTAAGTACACAGCGATGGAAGACCTGCGCGTTTGTGTACAACTTTCTTGCCGACACAACCCCCGTATCTTGTTAGTGCGATGACATATTCATTGTTTTACTACTGCTGGAGTCCGTAGCTTCGTCGGGGACGCCAAGTAATTCCTGAAGCATTCGGGGTACTCACGCACTGTTATTTCAAGAGTTGATGTTGCTAGATGAAGCAGTGGGTCGTTGAATGCTGAAATATTTACATTGATTCCCTGTACATCCTTATTGTGTATTCGTTAGAACATTGTCCTAGTTCCCCTAGACAAAAAAAAGGACACTTGATAGCGAGCACTACGCAACTCAAATATCGGTATCCTCTAGGGAATTCGCGGGAGTTCGGTCGACAACACAGACGTATGGAATGTGAAGCAAAACTTAAAACATTGAAGTACGCTGCATATGCTTAAAAACCAGGCACTAACGCAACGTTCTATCATACAAGCGCAATTTTTTAAGACATCGCGACATTTGACAGATGTATGATTTTTTAAGCAAATGTGGTTCCGGACACGGAGCAAAATATGATGCTGTCTTTTGCAGCCAAGTGCTCCTACGATGCACTCGTGCGCTATGTTCCTTGCGTGGGTGTCTAGGTGCCAGTGCTTCCACGACGCGTTTTACACACCCAATTCGTCAAAACTCCACCCGATTTTTCTTAATTAACCAGGGAAATGACTTTACCATCCTGTGTCACCATATTTCTTTACGATGACCTAGCTCCTGGACAACCCGCAAAGCCCTTGTTTTTCCGCGGTCTCCTTCTGCGCAATAGGAAATTCGAGTTCAGTTGCTGTTTGTTTTCGGCAATGAGGTGAAAGCCTCGTGCAACTTATAGATGTCTTGAAAAACAGCGTGAAAAAAAGCACTGCGCACACGGCAAGGGGACGCGCATAGCACTGAGTGCGTCTCCTTTCTGGGAGTGCTGTGCCTTTTTCGCGCTGTTTTCTAAGCATGTACAACAACAAGCCCAGCTATCCACGCTTTTGTTTTGTTAGATGTCGCTGCCTCAGTACACTTAAACATCACTCGTGCAAGAATTTCACGAAAAATCATTGAAATCTGAAGCTTAGGTGGGAGCTGATGGGGTGAACCGCATCCCGGAGGAGTTCGATAAACAGAAATGAGAGCCTTAGTCATGTTTTCAATAGAGGGGTTAAATTCACCACGAAAGCTTTTATGCAATCGCAACAGTTGATTTTGGTGGCGTAGTTATCCGCCACCTCCGCGAGTATTCGCTGTCATGCATAATTAGGGGGAAAAGCCAGGCTTTTAACCAGATTTGAGTCCAGGCACCTTACCTGGCATTCGAGTGTTCTACCACAGAGCCACCACTCTGGTGCTTGAAATCGCTGCCCTTAAAGACCTTACACAGGTGTCATGTCGGGAAAGGAATCACGTTAAAGATGTTATACAGCGGTGTAGAAAAGTACAATAACATGCGTTCATCACACAACGCGCAACAAGTGGGCGGTTTAACTCTTCCAAATCATTACTATGGCTCAACCATAACTCACAATCGTCATCAAAAACACTCTATATGAACAACGTGCACAACGTTTTTTTGCATACGCGTTGTGTGCACGTACGTCGCTACTCCACTGAATCGTAAATATTGGCTTAACGTCGCATCCATAGTTTGAAAAATTAGGACCATTGATGGTGTAGCTGGTAGCTTGTAGCGCTACTAGCAGTAGTTGCTCCAAAGGGTTTTACAACTGGCTTAAAGGCCGCGGCTTAAGCTTTCACTGTGACAGTAATGCATGTTCTGCTCATGTCTGGCGTTCTTTTTTCTAATTTTTTTCATTGTTAAAGGTGCCGTAACACCCCGACACGCCAAGGATGGCAGAGCACCTTGGACAAAGTTAAGAACAGTTGTTGCACTTTGACGTCTCAAAACCACGATATGATTGTAAGGGACGCTGCAGTGAAGTGCTCCGGAAATTTCGGCCTCCTTGGATGCCTTAACGGGACACCTAAATTGAATCAAGCGGACCTCTTAAAGCATTTTTGCCTACATCTAAAATGCGGCTGCCTCGGCCAGAATTCAATCCGCAACTTCTGTGGGTCATCATTCGGGCACCACACCCCCTAGACTACCAAGGCGGGTTTTCGGCAAAAGTGTAGCTCGATTTATCAAAACATCGGCCAGCCTGCCTGAGCCCCCTATTCTTGTTTTTACCTCTATGGTACGTTGATAATCGATGGCGCGTCGGGCCGAGCTCTTCCTGCCCAAAAGCCCCGGAGCCTAAAGGTGCGGTGGCTGCTATTTTCCTTATGGTATCGTTAACGGCAAGTGCGTCTAGTCCCGTGTTTAAGAAACTTGGGCCGCCAAAAGAGGTTCCCACTTGCCTTTGAAGACTGCTGTAAGACGCCCACAAGAACAGAGAACCATGACTGGAATTAAATTGAATTAAATTTTATTTTAAATAGATGTGATACATTGCATGTGCTGTATACAAATACAGAAGTAGGTCTCATAGTCGCAAGACTGTGAGGGAGACCTTCTCAAAATAATTCATTAGAGATACAACACTATAGTAAACTGTGGAAAGAATGGAAATATGAAGATATTTAAAATGTACAGATAAGTACAAAGTAGCGAATGTAAGTTTTACAACATGTGTAGATAAGCTCGTAAAAACTAACACAAATATGCAGTAACAGTCACTCAGTATAATATCAATCATTGTGACGGTAAGGAGAGAAAAATTTAAATATAAAAAATATAGATAAACACCAGATAGGGAGTATAAGTTATGCAAAATATGCAGATAAGCAAAAAACGCAAAAATGCAGTAACATATTCTGTATATTATTAATCAGTATAAATTTAAGAATTGCGAACTCAAGCTTTTTCATAAACATCGACGGATTTATTTTTATATTAAAAATTAAGAATTCCACAAGGGTACATATGAAAGTTTTCCCGTAAACTTGCCATAATTATCCCTAGACTTGGGTTAAAGAGGTTATTAGCCTTTGCGAAACGAGTAGACGACACCTAAAGAAACTGACTTGAAGAAACAATCGTGGTTTGAGGAAACTGACTGAGAAAACAATCGTTGTTCATCGTATCTCATTTGGTGGCTACAGTTTGGACTATGGCTCTCTCTTGCGTCACTTCTGGTAGAAATACGTAAAACGTTTTCAAAAGGCCGCCTCATTCTTTCTTCTAGGAAAGATTTTACGTGAGACATGGAGACACAGATACCTTGGCTGGTAAACGAGTTCTTTTTTTTAATTTTGTACATTGCGACGTGAATTTTGGGGCCGCGAGACGTTTATTGCACCAACACAACCGTTTTCACCATGCGCCGCACCATGTTAGCTTAGTTTTAGGTATAAAAGAATCGCAAGGTTAAACAGCCCAATATGGTGGTACCGCAAGCTAATGTAAAATACCGCATTTACTTAATTTTTATTCAACCCTGATTGTAACGTGAGGGGTACTTTTATTTACCTCCAGAAAAAATTCTATATAGCGAAAATTGGGGGGAAGTAACTCGCGTTAGATACATTCGAGAAAATACGGTACATCAAACTTTTATTTTGTTATATGAAGTTTCCTGCCTTTTCTCAAACCAGGTTTCTTTAACAGTTCCCTGTGTGGTTTTGAGACATGGTTGATGACCACCATCCGCTACGATGTCGTTCTACCGCTAAGCTCCAAGACCCAGGCACGTTTCGATGGGAGCTAATGGAAAATCCTCCAACTTCGAGCAACAGGAGGAAAAAATGCGAGAAGTTCGCACTTAGTTGTGCAAAGGTCGGCACAGCGAAGTGGTTTGGTCTTCAGTTCATTGTGCACCGGCAAGGTAATCACAGCATAGGCGGAGATTGAATCCAGCGTGCTTGGCCGGGATCAGAATACGAGAAAAGCTAGCCGCACCAAAGGTGTCGAAAAGGCTGCGCCTGAGCCGTACTGTCAAAAAATATTACCGTTGCTATGAGACGGCTCGCCATCGGTTGCTCCTCGGCGTGGTGGACGCTTCGCTGTTTTTAACACAGGTGGCGCGCAGCTGTGACGGTTGCTATGGCAACAGTTCAGCAGAGCTTTTAGTTAGCGAACATTTTACTGCCAGTATTAACAGCTTTGCTGTTGCAGAAAACTGCTGTCACAACGTGACGTATGCCTGCACTTTTTGAAAGAAGTCCCTTGAGATTTGACAAGTTGTGTACGTCTATAAGTTTTTGTAGAAGCTCCTTAGTAGCCCGCACCGTACTTTCACTAGCGTCTAGCGTCCTATAGTTATCTTTTCGCGCGGCTTTGAGCCTTTGTGCTTGATTTCTGTCACTACTTCTTAATTTTCTCAGTACTTTGGCGTTGAATCCTGCACCACGAGACTCAGCTAGTCGCCCTATATATGTGGTGTTGCTCAGAACTTCTGCACCTGGTCGGTTAGTAGGCATCTGTACTGCCGAAGGCAAAGCGCTACATGATGATTTCTATGTGACCTGAGCTTTGACAGCTCACACACGAAGCATGTAGCAAAATGTAACACTTCCGCAGTCGTTTATACATAATGCTCGACCCACCACGGTGGTCTAGTGGTGAAGGCACTCGGCTACTGACCCGCAGGCCGCAGGATCGAATCCCGGTGGCGGCGCCTGCATTTTCGAAGGAGGCTAAAATGCTCTGGGCCGTGTGCTTAAACTTAGGTGCCACTCAAGGAGGGTAAAATTTCCGTAGCCCTCCACTACGGCGTCTCTCATAATCATATGGTGGGTATGGGACGTTAAATGAAAGATATAAGAAAGGAAATTAAAAAGAACGTCATCTTCTTCGCCGCCGTGGCACGGTGATTACGCCGCACTCGGTGGCTTGACCCGACGGTCAGCCGGTGCTATTTCAGATGCGGTGGTTACATCTTCATGGGAGCGAAATTTTAGAAGCCCTATTCACTGGGTGATCTAAGTGCACGTAAACAAAAAATAGGCCGCTTCGTACGAAAGTTGCCAAGACTGATGGAAGTGCTGAGCTGGTAAGCTCTTCGTCGACTAACTCGGACTCACTCAGACTGAGATCAAGCCGTGAGCTTGAGTCTTAATGAGTATGATTGAGTAGTGTTTCGGTGAGCTGGAGTCCAAGTACGTCCGGTTGAGGAAAAGTTTCTTGAGTGTGAGTACAAGTGGGTCCGGCTCACAAAAGTTTTTCGAGTCTGAGTCCGAGTGAGTCCAAAGCTTGATATGCAGTTCATGAGTGAGTCCAAGTGAGCTCCAGATGTTTTGCTGCCCGATGGTCACCAGGCGTGAAAGGCTCAGACCAGGGACAGCTTTGCTGTCAAGGTGGTCATTAACCTCGAGTTATGAGAGCTCCCAGTTACAATGGGAGCACAAAAAAAAGCAAGTGCAATGTGAGATAATGCGTCGAGTTGCGGGAGACATCAGGGTGTTATTTTTTTTTAACTTACTGAAAAGTTGATGGCAATATCGCTCACTGCTAAAGCCTAGCGTTTATCTTCCACACTCGTGTATCACGTTGCGGCAGCCACTTACCGATGTCCCCGTGAACGTCGGCCGTTCTTTCTTTCTTTCCTTCTTCCTTTTTTTCTTTTTTTCTTTCTTTCTTTCTTTGTTTCTTGCCCACATTCACTGAAAGGCACGCTCAAGATCCGTCTTCTTTTTTTCGCACCAATCTGTATCACGATTACGGCGAACGCCTCAGATGGCGTGTGTTAGATGATGCGTGTCTGAAAGTGTTTTTTTTTTTTAGTTCTCGTGCTTCTCAGAGGTTTGTCGACATATGCAGGGGGCGTTGACGTGCCACAGTGAGTGAGTGAGGAATCTGTATTTACGACAACTGAAGAAACAAAAAATGCAGCCCCTTGAAGAGTGGTTATGTGTGCAGCAAATGCGTTTAGAACAAAATGTGGAACAATCTTAGAGCACTATGCAATATGGAAGCCCCGCATACGACCGATCCCTAAAGCAGAACCTCGTCTACCACTTTACTATAGATCAGGTGCAACTTAAGACCGGAGAAGTCCCACCTGACAGTCGAAGCGCGGCTGCCGATTGCCGGCGCTGCTGAATAAATAATCCCGTCTCGTGTGCAAGGCCATATTCTGAAAAGGCGAAGTCACCAACAGTCCTGTTTGTGACGTGAGCTCGGACTAAGTGCCCACAGATGCAGGCTTGTGAGCAGCTGCCTTTGAGGGGGAAAGTACACGAACTTTTTAAGGTTTTTTTAGAGAACTCTTTGCTGGCTGAGTTGGTGCTTAACTGTGGTGGGATTCGTTGCTCATACACTCAGCAAAACACTGGAAGAAACATTTTGTACAAATATTGAGCCCCCCGGATCTCCTACGTCTGGGCAATGACTTCACCAAAAAATATCATCACGGGACGTCACAAAGATCACCAGCTAGTGGGACGTCCTCACGACGTCCCATTGTGACGCAACCTCACACTTTAGATGGCGACGTCATTCGTGATATTGTCATCAGGTCAGGCGTCTGTAACACCGTGGCACGCGGTGCCTGTCAAAAACGAAGTTGGAATTCTGTAGCGCGGCGCATGTAGGTTGAGAATAAAAAAAAACAGTTCGAAACTCAAAGCTCCCGGGACTGGTTCTTTCTCGCGTTAGCCCCGACTGTTGGCTGGTGATACGCCGTAGACGAGA
Organism: Rhipicephalus microplus; assembly: GCF_013339725.1. Classification (NCBI taxonomy): domain Eukaryota; kingdom Metazoa; phylum Arthropoda; class Arachnida; order Ixodida; family Ixodidae; genus Rhipicephalus; species Rhipicephalus microplus. Next base: position 78,628,078 of record NC_051168.1, read on the forward strand.
GTGCACCTCAACCTGCAGAAACCATGTGCTGAGGCTGTTAGGCCAATATGGTGGTAGATTGACATGCTGGAACGCCGCCATCGCAGTATTACTAGGTTGGGCATCGTCTTGGACGTCAGAACCGGTAGGAAGGATGAAACAGCCGGAGGGATCTATGCGGGATGGTTCGGGCTGCGAGTTTCTTATCGAGTCACCATTAACTGTCGGGGCTAAGACGAGATAGAACCAGTCTCGACAGCATCGAGGTTTGAAGTGATTTTTTTCAATTCTCGCCCTGCACGCACCGTGTGACCGGATGCCATCGTCTTCTTATTTGACAGGTTCCGCGTACCGAGGCTTTACAGCTCTATCTTTATCGCAGGAATCTTCCATCGAATCCGGAAGCAATGCAATACCATGAGGAGGGAATAAACTTATAACGGTACAGCATGCATTTCCTACATATTTCACAACGTCAATCAAGCCTAAGCATTACTCTGGTACCGTCACGCGTACGTGGCAGGGATGAGTCCACGGCACACTGTGAGAACGTCCGAGAAGCTACATCTCGGACGTCATTATGAAGAAGGCCTGCGAGAGCATAGAGAAAGAAGTGCGCCCGTCAACTCCGCTGGTTGCCCACCGTCGCAAAGTGTAACGTCTCCAACGCGTCGTTTTGTTTTGTTGCACTTTGCGAGCTAGTGTAATAGATAACAGCGTCCTACTACGACATGTGGCTGTTGCATCTAGAATTCTTCGTTTTCTTGGTAAGCGTTTCGTTTATTTCGCCTTAGACGCTGTAACATATCCTCTAATCTTTTGATGCAACCTTTCTAACGTGCCTCGCGTGTGCCTATACATTGAGTGGACGAACTCGTTTTCTGTTCGCATCCAGTTGTTGCTCTGACTACTAATTGGAACTACACTTGACAACTAGTTGCGCAAGTAATCGGCGAACGACCTACAAGTTAGCACGCGTTACAACAGGAGCAAGTGGCGTCTGACCGCGTAATATATTCGACGCGACACACCCGATTTTGTTTCGTCGTCGATCGGTAAGCTTCAGGTAATAATTGTTACAAGATCGGAAGTGCAATCGTGCCATCGTGAAAGTTCATTGGTTTATTTTGCAATTTACGTTGTTGTTTTTCTGGGCACGTCACCCTCGTTTTTGAGAGTTGCTGCTCCTGACCGGCCAAGTTGATCGCAGTAATAAAGCAAAACAACTTTATCTGCACCGACTGCATTGCATTCATGTCTCTGGGCCTAACTCGGTCTTTCCACACTTAATGCATCCGTACGCACGTTTCATTAGTGCCACCATCATATTAGCTCTTTGACAGAATCTGGCAGATAACGACGGGGGAAAGTAAGGAAAGCACTAGAAGGAATGCAAAGAGGCAAAGCCGCTGGACGGACCTCCTGAAAAATGGAGGAGAAATTGTGTTAGAAAAACTATTCGCCTTACATACAAAGCGCCTCTTGACGGGAAGGGCACCAGAATCTTGGAAGAATGCCAACATTACCTTAATCCGTAGGAAACGAGACGTCAAGGACTTGAAAAATTACAGGCCTATCAGCTTACTGTCCGTCTCTACAAGATCTTTACAAAAATAATAGCTGATAGAATCAAGGCAATATTATAGTTTAATCAACAAAGGACCATGCAGAATTTTGTACAGGTTACTCCACAATAGACCATAGAATATTATCAATCAGGTATAAATAAATGCAGGGAGTAAAACTAATCCTTGATTTATATGTGGGATTTAACGTCCTAAAACTATTGTATGATTATGAGAGACGCCGTAGTGGAGGGCTCTGGAAATTTCGACCACCTGGGGTTCTTTAATGTGCGCCCAAATCTGAGCACACGGGCCTACAACATTTCCGCCTCCACCGGAAATGCAACCGCCGCAGCCGGGATTCGATCCTACGACCTGTGGGTCAACAGCCGAGTACCTTAGCCACTAGACCACTGCGGCGGGGATAAATATTCTTTACATAGTATTCATAGATTACGAGTAGGCGTTTGACTCGGTCGATACATCACCGAGTATGCAGGCAGTATACGAAATCAGGGCACATAAAAACCTTACATAAACATACTGTAACAAATCTACAGTGGATCTACAGCTACCATAGTCTTCCATAAAGAAAACGACACAATTCCAATTCAGAAAGGTGTAAGCCAGGGAGACACAATCCCTCCAATGCTATTTACCGCGTGTTTCCTAGGATGTCTTCAGGACCCTAGATTGGGAAGAGTCAGGGATAACAACTACTGGAGAGTATCTTAGTAACCTGCGATTCGCTGATCACAATGCCTTGATGACTGACTGAGGGGTCGAATTACAGCTCACGATTGCAGAACTGGACACGGAAAGCAGAAAAGTAGGTCTGAAAATAATATCCACAAAACTAAAGTAATCTCCAACAGTCTCAGCAGAAAACAGCACTTTGCGGTAGGTGGAGAGACGCTGAAAGTGCTTAAGGAATATGTGTACTTAAGTTAGGTATAGTGACTGCGGATCCCAGCCGTGCGAGTGAATTAACTAGAAGAATAAGGTTCGGGTGGAATCACATTCGGCAAGCATTCTGAAATCCTGAATGGCAATCTACCACTAACCCTCAAGAGGAAGCACAGCTACATCTTTCCAGTACTTGCATACTGAGCTAGAGGCTTACAAAGAGGGTTCAGCTTAAATTCAGAGCGACGCAATGTGCGATGGAAAGGAAAATGATAGGTGTAACCTTAAGAGACAAGAAGAGGGCAGGGTGAGTCAGGGAGGAAACCTGCAGGTTTAAGAATATCATAGTTGAAATCAAGAAGAAACGGACATGGGCTGGGCACGTATCACGAAGGCAGCGCAGCCGCTGGTCCTTAAGGGTTACTCACTGGATTCCCACAGAAGGCAAACGCCGAAAGGGGAGACAGAATGTTAGGAACCGATGAGATTAAAAAACTCGGCAATGGAAAGCATGAAACCGGGTTGATTGGCGGATCATGAGAGAGACGTTTGCACTGCAGTGGCCGTAGACATGATGATCATGATGATAATTATGATGATGGCAGGTCTATGTGCGTGCGTGCGTGCGTGCGTGCGTGCGTGTGTGTGTGTGTGTGTGTGTGTGTGTGTGTGTGTGTGTGTGTGTGTGTGTGTGTGTGTGTGTGTGTGTGTGTGTGTGTGTGTGTGTGTGTGTGTGTCCACTGTCATGTGCTTAAATTTACGGGTAATTCCACTCTCGCGAAGCACACCTGTGCACTTTGGCACTTTGAAAATTGTGAACTGTGTTTGGCAAAAGCCCCAGGCTACATTGGAATGACAGCTAAACGGAATTTGCGCGTTCTTTTCCCCCTTTTTTTTAATTTTTACCCTGACTTCCAGCGAGAAACGAGACTAAGCCGCGACCATTTCGCGCGTGCTGGTATTCTCACGTTTCGCGCTACGTGAAGACGCTGTTCGATTTCCAGCGCTCATAAATCTAATTTATCCTCCCGCGTAAATGGGATGCGCCACAGCTGGCATCGTCCCAGGAACAGCACGGACACCGGTCGCCGAGGGTATGAGGCATTAAAGATTATACGGTAGACATTAATCTTTGAAGGCGGATGTCTTGTGAAAGTGACAAATGCAGACATTACATGTTTCTATACTGGTATGAGACCTTTCAACGAAGCCTACGCATGGCGCAACACTCCGTACATTGGAGCCAATAAGATCCACAACAATTAAACCGGTGCCCTACGCGGATAAATACAGCCCCGCGCCACAAATCGCTCAACATCGCTTGCCGACCATGCTATGCTCAAATCAATCACATGATAGTCGGGATAGTGATGCAATGATTTCCACGGAAATGGAATTATTTGTCGAGAAAGGAAAAGCAATCTCTCAGAATTTGTTGGAAATTCCAAGTTCCCTGCTTCGATAGTATTTAGCTAAAGGGTTCCTCGAGGGCCTCGACTAGCAATCGGCAGCGTTGTTTGACCATGATCAGAAAATGTTGCAGAGCACCTTGTAAACGATAATGAAACCGACGATGATCGCGACTGATGTGAGATCTATCTTTTCCGTTTTGCCTCAGAGAGAACCGTGCGAGTCTCACTTAAAGACGTCGCCTCGTGACTCGTGGGAAGCCTGAAGCACCGCCGCCCTGCGATGGAACTCTCAAGGCTACCAGGTATGACTGCGTTGAGCAGCGCAACGATTAAAAGTGCGCCCTCAGGCGGATGTGCGTGTGTGTTTTAGGAGGATCATAAGTTGCAACGGTGGGTATAATAAGCAGATAGATAGATAGATAGATAGATAGATAGATAGATAGATAGATAGATAGATAGATAGATAGATAGATAGATAGATAGATAGATAGATAGATAGATAGATAGATAGATAGATAGATAGATAGATAGATAGATAGATAGATAGATAGATAGATAGATAGATAGATAGATAGATAGATAGATAGATAGATAGATAGATAGATAGATAGATAGATAGATAGATAGATAGATAGATAGATAGATAGATAGATAGATAGATAGATAGATAGATAAACAAGAGAGACTCAATGCTTTGATTACTCCTAAGCGCTCTCATAATGAACACACTGGTGTAGCCAAGCGGCACGGGGGATGGAGTTCATAACCGCCCCTCACCAGGAGCGTAGGCATAATGGCTTGACGTGTGACCCCTCGTTACGCCACTGCACTTCCTCACTTTTTTTTTCAATTTTGCATGGGTAAATATACGTATACCAACATACGCATACTGACGACGCGCGGACATAGGTCCAACACCGTCCCACTTTGTTCGAAAAAGATTCCTGTCTCCGAAACTCACCGCTGACAATCAGGACCAAGGAAAGCACAGGGCAACATAGTTCTTGGCACTGGGAGATTCTGGAAGAGCAACGCCCAGCATGTGAGATATGTACGCTTGCAGCCAGGAATATATGTCTGTGCCACCACGTTGTTGCAGCGGCTATGGGACTCGACTGTTTACCTGAAGGTAGCGGGTTCGATGCCTGTCGCGGTGGTCACATTTCGCTGGAGACGTAATGGTAAAGACATGCGAGTACTGTTTGGTTTCGGTGTACGTTAGAGCAGCCCCTTTGCTCGAGATAATCCGGGACTCTCCACTGTGCCGTCGCTTATAATCCGGGCAGCTCTGTTAATCCTCGCCAATCCCGTAAACCAGACAGTAGCCCCATTCATCTCAAAACGTATTTATGTCGCACTCTTTACTGAGTCCCGCATCTACCAATGTGGCTTACACAGGTGGAAGTCGATGAAACTCATGATGTGATTCACAGCAGTAGAGTGAATTTTATCACTAAGCGAGGAGTGTATACATATTTAGAGTTTAAACTTTTGGGGGTTCCTTAGAATTTCAGCCCCCTCCTCCCCCCGCTACTGCTTGGCTACGCCCGTTTACTGCGCCATCGCTGCGAGAAGGCCATTAGAAACCTATCTCTAAGGTAATGCGAGTTCCTCTCTACAACACGCATTTCTCAAGTATATGTTGCCAAGGGTCCGTCTTTCGCCTAATATTTCTCTCCCTCGACGAGGAACATGTGCACATGAGTCAAAGGCTCTCACGTTGGCATGGCGCCTTGCTGCGCGTTTCGAAAGCGAGACCGTACGAGCCGAGCCGAGTTTCAAAACCTGAAGTTGCATTAGAGTGGGCACTGGTTGTTGCTCAATGGTACATTCCTCCCCTAAGCTGTTACACGTAGCTGCTAACGCAATACACGTAGAACTTTACGTATCTTTAGGAGGAAGGCAATGGCGCTTATTAAGGAAAGTCGCCGATCCTTTCTCGACCAAAGAAAACGCGGTGTTCATTTGTAATCGACTAGCACGATGTTGTTATCGCAAAGGAGGCACAGTCTTCAGTTTTCACAGCGCATCGCAACTAAGCTCATTTGTTTCTACTAGTGTGTGTGTGTGTTTGTGTGGTGGTGTGTGTGTGTGTGTGTGTGTGTGTGTGTGTGTGGTGTGTGTGTGTGGTGGTGTGTGTGTGTGTGTGTGTGTGTGGTGTGTGGTGTGGTGTGTGTGTGTGTGTGTGTGTGTGTGGTGTGTGTGTGTGTGTGTGGGTGTGTGTGTGTTGTGTGTGTGTGGTGTGTGTGTGTGTGTGTGTGTGGTGTGTGTGTGTGGTGTGTGTGTGTGTGTGTGTTGTGTGTGTGTGTGTGTGTGTGTGTGTGTGGTGTGTTGTTGTGTGTGTGTGTGGTGTGTGTGTGTGTGTGTGTGGTTGTGGTGTGTGTGTGTGTGTGTGTGGTGTGTGTGTGTGTGTGTGTGTGTGTGTGTGTGTGTGTGTGTGTGGTGTGTGTGTGTGTGTGTGTGTGTGTGTGTGTGTGGTGTGTTGCAGGTGCGTGCTCATGTGTTCGCGCCAATTCATTATACGCAAGCACGCCCATGCACCCACATCTTTCTCTTCAGCTTCAACTGTTTGCTCCGAAAAGGAGTTGTCTGCCCCACGTGGTTTCTCTTGGCATTCACTTTCACAATTTTTTTTTTGCGCAAACAGTACACACGTTGACCAAGTCACAAAACTGTTAAATTGGTCATCGTAACCTTGGCACTAATTGTGCAAGAGGCGTACTCAGTGGCATCTTACTTCCTTCTGTAGCGAGTGCCAAATGAACGAGGACAAGAGAGGGCGATCAACGTGTTTCAAGAAATTGCTGGTCATTATCGCTCTCAGGTAGACTTGCTACATAGTAGAACTTCCCACACCCGCGCTTAAGGCACGTGTCGTCCACAAATTGCTTTACGGCTGTTGGCATCACTTGCGCGGCTTTCCAGCGGCGAAATAATCACATCGCTAAGTTGTCGTTACGGCTGAAATTGGCCTCCTGCCTCCCGACACAACAAACAGTATGATATCGGGGGGTTTACGCCCCAAAATTACGATATCATTGTGAGAGACACCTTTATGGAGGGCTCCGATAATTTTGACCGTCTCGTGTTCTTTAAAGTGTGCTCACTGACATCGCCCAGTACAAGGGCCTCTACCACTTTGCCGCCACCAAAATGCAACCGCCGCGGCCGGGATCAAACCCACTATGTTCGATCGGATCAGCAGCCGAGCACCTAAGCCACTAATCTACCGTGGCGGACGATGCCGACAAAAGTGGTAACGTGAAAAGCAAAATATAAACATTATTAAATTCCTCCAAGACGGTTGTGCTTCGAGTGTATGAAGGTCCGTTAGTTAGCATGGTCATCATCATCATCATTGTCGTCGTCGTCGTCATAATCATTAGCCTCACTACGTCCACTGCAAGACAAAGGCCTCTCGCATGTTCCGCCAGTCAACTCGGTCCTTTGCTAGCTGCTGCCAATTTATACCTGCAAACTTAATCTTATCTGCCCACCTAAACTTCAGTCTCCCCCTAACCCGCTTGCCTTCTCTGGGAATCCAGTCAGTTACCCTTAATGACCAGTGGTTGTCCTGTCTACGTGCTACATGCCCGGCCCATGTCCATTTCATCTTCTTGATTTCAACTATGATATCCTTAACCTCAGTTTGCTCCCTAATGCATTTTGCTCTCTTCCTGTCTCTCAAAGTTACACCTATCATTTTCCTTTCCATTGCTCGCTTCGTCGTTCTCAATTTAAGCTGAACCCTCTTTGTAAGTCTCCAGGTTTCTGCTACGTAGCCAAGTACCGGCAAGATACAGCTGTTATATACCTTCCTCTTGAGGGATAGTGGCAATCTACCTGTCATAATTTGAGAGTGCTTGCCGAATGTGCTCCACCCCATTCTTATTCTTCTAGTTACTTCAATCTCGTGGTTGCGCTCCGTGGTTATTACCTGTCTTAAGTAGACATAGTCTTTCACAACTTCAAGTGCACTATTACCTATCTCGAAGCGCTGCATGGTAGGCAAAGTTGAATGCGTAATTAAGAGGTGCTTTATAAATAAATCATTGAGAAAGAAAGAGTATAGGAAGGCAGGACGGTTAATCAGACCTACGAGTGGTTTTCTACCCTGACGTGCGCCTGGTTAACCTTCCTGAAGTCTTTGAATACTTCACATGACTATGGCGCTACATTACGAAGGCACGTTTTGTATTGGCATTCCTCGAACGAACCAGCAACTGGACAGGCATTTAGTTGAGCACGGTGAAGATGGTTACACTCGTTATGACACATCAACAAAAGGACAAAGTGAAGGATCAGCGCTTCGTTACTTTTTGTTCTTTTAAAAGATAAATTCTTAAACTTCGGGGTGAGACGTCGGGTGCCGCCAAAAAACACTCCGTGCCGTCGTTTATCTGCCGTGCCCTGCAACGGGGCACTCACTCAATGGATTTCGTGCTGAATAGTTGTGTCGTCCACGATCTTCTAGGTGGCAGCGTAGCTCTCACCTGTCCGATTGATGTCCGCGATCTGCTGGTGCAGTGTATCCCTCTTCGCTTGATGTCCCGTACTCGGAATTTTTCTACCGTCTCCCCACCTTTTAGGGGCGAAGCTCCTTAAAGCGGCACCCGTTCGTCCTTCGTAGTCGTAGTCGTAGTGTGCAACAAGTGTTACATTTTGACCTGCAAGGTGGTGCCGCTGGGAGATTTCTCCTGTGCTTTGTTGAACAATAAAAAAGTTCGCGGCGTGCGCGTTAACTAAAAGCCGACTGCTCCTGTCTCTCATTCCCCATTTGCAGTCATTGGCATGTTCCAGTAGGAAACGTTAGTAGAAGTAGAAGTGTTAAGAGCCGACTTCTGCTGTCTCTCATTCCCAGTAGCAGCCATTGTTTACCTCCAAGGTAGCGCCTGGTAAGATTTCTCCTGTGCGTGACTAAACAATAAAAAAATTTTGTTCAAAACGCCGTTTATTGATGAAATAGACCAACGAAAGACGCCAGATGTTTTCTAAAAGCAAAACGAAAAGACGCCAGATGTTTCTAAAGCAAAACAAAAAGAAGACGCCAGCTGCTTAACGGAAGACGCCAGGTGCTTTTTATCGGGCGAATTAACGGAAGAAAATTTCATGGTATTACTTCCAGGAGCTTCGCCCAATCTCATCGTCATTCACCTCGTAGATCTGCCGTCAATTTTTCTTCACTTTACAACTTTACCTCTCTCTCTCTATCACTTATAATCGTTGCTTAAACGATCGCTTGTGAGCTACTACTGAGGTTTCATACTTGTTAAGACTGTTGCGGGGCTCACTTCTCTCTTCTTTACTCCTACTTTACTACCGCTACCCCACCCCCGATCTGACAGAGGCTACCGGCACCAAGACCTACTATCAGCCAACAAGGCCCCATTAAGCCCTTAAGAACAGCCAGCTTTACACGGCAAGTGTAAGCTCCCGCCCCCTCACCTTTACTTTTTTCTTTGAGGGATGGTTAAGTATTATGCCACCACCTTCACCGTGATTAACTGCTCGTTTGCGCAATGCTCAGTTGCGCTCTCTTGCGTTACACAAGCACTCGATATCAATACACATATACGACTGGCCTCCGTCGTACAAGCCACACGTATGACCTTGGGCATGAATATTTAATGCTTGCTTCGAATACCGGTACCGGCTAGGTCAGTTTTCTTTTTCCTCTCTTGCGGGCAAACGAAATGTTCCGAAAATTTCTTAAGCGTTCACGTCTTTCTTCCTCGCACATTTGGCTTATCCGTGAGCTTCCCGCTATTTGCAGCACTGAGTTACCACAGTCTTTGACTGGAGGGTCAAAACAGGTGGGCACATATTGTGGCGTTTCGTTTAACTGCAAGCACTCGAAAAGAATACTCATTCGCATCATTGTTCCAGTGAAACGCTAATACCGAGATGTCCACAAGTTACCAATCACTTAAGATTGTGGTCCACATCGGCTCAGTAACACGGGTGACTGCCACGTTACCGTTTTGCGCATCTAGTTACGCTCCGAGTTACCAGATGTCGCTGGCGAGGTTGTTACTCCTGCATGCTTTTAAAACCGGTAACCCGTAACCACCAAACAGTAGTCGGCGCGCATGCTCACTCTCTCTCTCATCCGTTTTATGCCCGCAGACGTCGCTATCGAGATGAAGCCGCAGATAGTGCCAGCCTCAGTCAACGACGGCCCGTATGGCGTGGACGCGCCGGTCGCTCCGACGACCATCGCCTGGAGAAATCTCACGTACAAAGTTCCAGATGGGAAAGGTGAGTGAGCTTTCAAGCATCATCATCAGCTTTTCCTTTTACGCTCAATGCGAAACACTGTAATGCATTGCTTATTTTATGACTGATTGATCAATAAATAATTATTTGATTGATTGATTGATTGATTGATTGATTGATTGATTGATTGATTGATTGATTGATTGATTGATTGATTGATTGATTGATTGATTGATTGATTAATCGACATGTGATGTTTACTGTCCCAAAATCTCCATATGATTATGAGAGACGCCGTCTTAGAAGGCTCCTGAAAATTCGACCACCTGGGGTTCTTTAACGTGCACCTAAATCTCAGCACACGGGCCTATACAGCGTTGTCGCCTCCGTCGAAAATGCAGCCTCTGCAGCCGGGGTTCGGTCCTGGGACCTGCGGGTCAGCAGCAGAGTACCTTAGCTACTATAACATGGCGTCGTCGCTGTATTGCATCGCTAAAGTTTATTTAAGTCGTTACGTTTTACGGGTCAACACGGCTATGTATACGACCATGTGACAGTGTGTAGCTGGGGACTTCCTTTGGCCACCTGGGTTTCCGCGACGCTAATGTGAACTTAAGCACACCGCACGTTTCCTTGCATTTCGCCCGTACCGAAATAGTACAGCCAATCACAGTGTGCCAGAATCCTGTTTTCGCACAAGAGGTGCTCGACAAGCTGGCCTAGTCTTCTCTTCCGTCTTTGGTGATTGTGTTGATCAGCCCACAAGTGTGAAGCAGAGGTTATGGTGCATAACTGTTGGCTAAATGTTCGCTGGTTCGATCCCGGAGGGGCGGTCACGCTTCGACAGAGTCGAAATGGTAGATGCCCGTGTCACTGCGCGATGCCATTGCACGTTAAAGAACGCCAGATGGTCGATGTTTTAGAAACCCTCCAGGTGCAGCGTCTCTAATAATCAGATCGTGATTTTAAAATGTAAAACTCCAGATATTATTGTTGTGTTGAACATCTCCTACTGCCTCCCCCTGAAAGCTACTGCAACCAACGTCTTTTCGCACTGTGGTTGGGACCGGAGTCGTTAAAAGCTCTGAGCACCTCGGGTGGTTTTTGTGTGCCTTTAAAATCGGCGCACCCTATAGAGCAAGTGCCCAAGGTGGGCTATTCACATGGAATGACTTCCTCATGTCACGTCCTTATGACGTCATCACCAAATGATGACGTTTTGCGTCACTCGTGTCCCGATCGAACGTCACTTTTCACGTTTCGTATGGCTTCTGAGGCTTTATTCTTATTAAGACTTTGATAAGGCCAGTTCAATCCGTAAACAGACGCGCATGGTAATCCCACGTTACGGTATGTTGTACGGGATATGCATGTTGTGCCTCATTGTCATATATCCGTGTTTTGGCGCGTAAACCTACGGTACTAAACCTGCGGTATCTAAACCGGCGGTCTGTTTGGTGCACATATGCGCGACGTTGTCGTCACAGGTAAGCATGTTTTTGTGTCTTTTGATTGATGTGTGAGGTTTAACGTCCCAAAGCCACCATATGATTGTGAAAGACGCCGTAGTGGAGGGCTCCGGAAATTTCGACTACCTGGGGTTCATTAACATGCACCCGAATCTGAGCACAGGGGCCTACAACATTTCGGCTTCCATTGGAAATGCAGCCGCCGCAGCTGGGATTCGATCCCGCGACCTGCGGGTCAGAAGCCGAGTACCTTAGACACTAGACCACCGCGGTGGGTCTGTTTCTGTGTATTTATTACTATTCGTACTTCCTTTTATTTAGATATCCGGTCCGCTCATTTCTTTCTTAGTAACAGTGGCTATGAAGTAGCTGAGAGCATGCTATGCATGCTTTTTGAAAATCGATTCTGTCATGACATGTCGTAAAGCCGAGAATGTAACACTGCAGGTACAAAGCAACTACTCCGCAACGTCAGCGGAAGCCTACACCCCGGAGAGATGACAGCCGTCATTGGTCCGTCTGGTGCCGGAAAAACAACGCTGCTCAACGTCCTTGCCGGATTCCAGTAAGCAATCGCATTTCTCGTTCAAGATCATCAACGAGACAGCGACATCCTCTGAACAAACAGAGTGTCCTATTTTCTTTTCGGTTGTACACAGGTTCCTGTAAAGAGAATCCGGGCTACTTTATTGTGCAACAAATAGTAGATAAGTAAATAATGCTGGAAAAATAAAGATAACAGTGTAATATTTTTCTTCGGCTGCACACAGGCTGCTGTATAGAAAATCCGGGATACATCATTTATTGAATGCGGTTGCTTCATTGTGCAACACAGGGTAGATGCATGAGTAATTAAGACTGGAGAAATAAGTTTTAGATAACAGAGTGCTCCATTTATGTTCGGAAGTACACAAGTAGCTGTAGAAAGATTCCGGGCTACTTCAATTATTGAATTTGGGTTACTTCATTGTGCAACAAAGGGTAGACAAATAATTAAGGATGAAAAATGAAGATAAGATAATATTTTGATTCTTGTGGTTCTACGAGCCGACAGAGTGGTATTGTGATTTGATTGATTGATATGTGGGGTTTAACGTCCCAAAACCATTATATGATTATGAGAGACGCCGTAGTGGAGGGCTCCGGAAATTTAGACCACCTGGGGTTCTTTAACGTGCACCCAAATCTGAGCACACGGGCCTACAACATTTCCGCCTCCATCGGAAATGCAGCCGCCGCAGCCGGGATTCGAACCCGCGCCCTGCGGGGGGTATTGTGATAAGGCACGCCCGTCTGGGAGGTTCTCGATGACGTCGACGCCCAGAGGCTTTTTAAGATGCATTTTCGTATACATGTTTGTAATTACTTGTGATCAGGTATATTTTTGGGTGGCCTCGAGCTTATTCGATTACATTTTGTTTTACTTGGTGAAGCTAACAGCACTTGTTTAGTTGCGCTGGATCTACACTTGGACTGCACACTTGAGCAGTTGAGTTTTGATTTATTTACTTGTAGACCTACAAGTAGTGTGCTGTCACAAAAATCTTGATTTGAACTATTTACACTTTTCATTCACAAAATTTTTTCAGCTGTTGATAAGCACTTGTGCTTGCTGTCACTCATTCTGTGTTTTGGATGCCTAACATATCTTCTTAGTGAACTAAAAGCAACAGGCTTATCTACCTAGCCATACGTCTCAGCATCCTCTTCTTCATCTCCTTAATTTCACGTATACCAAAATCAGTAGAGGTGGACTTCAGTCCGTGACGAACAGTATTTGCACGCCATGACGTAAATAACGGAGCATCCGTGTTGCCTAGGTCACAAAATCATTTTTATTGATAGCGTGCTGACGTAGAACTACCGCACCATGCTGGTACGTGACACATGCAGGTGATACACTGTCCACGTCAGCTCAGACTGCGTATTGTGGCAACGGGGAAAGAACAGGACACAGGATGACAGTGCGACCAGGAAAAACGAGACGGAACAAAATAGCAGACGCTTCAACGTCGTCTTCCTCGTAGCAACCGTGGTTGCTGCCCGTGCTCGTCACTTCGTCGTCCTCAACCATCCTGCCCGGCGTTTTTGTCTTTACAACATCACAACGTTACAGCGTGCAGGAGCACGCGTTGCTGAAAGCGTGGTGCCGAAGTCGTTGTGTAGTTGTTGTTAGCAGCAAGGAATGAAAATTCCGGGTTGGGGTGCAATCGAATTCAAAGAATTTGCGTGGCAGTCAAATATTCTACCAAATAGACACTACATTACTTTAGAGTGCTTCAGAAAAGGCTTTGTATAATGTGTTCTGCCAGGACAATGCCACATGCGTTCGTAATGTTCTCTAACCAGTTTTCTATCAATGCAGTAAACATTGCATATGTGCATTTATGACTCTGCAAACTATGGTCAATTGTTGTGCTTAACCATAGTTATAGACATCACCGCACCGTAGCGTGCACTTCATGGCTATCAAACGGATGTCTCTGCTCTGACGTGACTGTCGTCGTCACGTCAGAACACGAGCTATCAATTACGCTCCAGAATACTCGGCGGCATGCTTGCGTGCGTGGGATGAATAGCATGCACTCCACCCAATTTAAACACGGACACAGTTCTATTTATTAACGCTTGGCACAAAGTAAAAAAATAAAAACTGGCATTGCTTACGGTACGCTGAATGCTCGACATGCCATTAATTCCCGCACTGTTGGAGACCTGCCGAATTCTTGTTTTTTTTTTTTTGGCACTACGTCATCTTACCTTTAATATGGAAAGTCTAACTGCACTCGGCACGAGACCCGAGAATAGAAGTATACAGCGCGATACCAAGTGAGCGATCGGTCGGTCTTCTTCTACTCTGGTGTCGCGTACCAAACGCAGTTTGAGTTTTCAAGGTCATGTGTTGCAAACTAGTCTTGCACCTCACGCTCCTCGACCCCTCCTCCAGTATTGCTCCAGTAACATAAAACATGGACACTTCAAGCTATGCCTCATTGTCTCTTTCAGGAAGGACATTGTATAAATCAGGTCCTCGTGAACTAGTCAACAATTACAGACCGATATCCCTGACAAGTATAGCCTGCAAAATATTAGAGCACGTCTTGTGCAGCAAAGTAATGACACACATAACCAATCAAAATCTTCTTAATCCAAGACAGCATGGTTTTAGATGAGGGCTTTTCTGTATAACTCAATTAACAGAATTTGTTCACGAAGTTTGTAGTTTACTGGATGAATGCTCCTGTGTTGATTCGATATTTGTAGACTTCAGGAAAGCATTCGACCTCGTAGATCACCGGCTGCTTGTATGTAAGCTACGTTGGTTTAATATCAATGAACAGGTGATAACATGGCTTCGGAAATACTTGTCCTTGCGTTCTTAGTACGTAGTGGTAAATGGCGCAAAATCGGGTATGGTTAGCGTAACACCTAGGGTCCCTCAGGGCTCAGTGTTGGGCCCCTTGCTCTTTTTATTATTCATAAATGATCTTTCCGACACCATCGCTTCTTCCATCAGATTGTTTGCTGATGATCTAATAATATATAGGGAAGTTACAAGCGTCGACGATACCGTTCTTTTACAAAATGATTTAATGAAAATGGAAAACTGGTACCGTGAATAACATATGCAAATAAACGTGCAGAAAAATGTTCATATGAGTTTCACAAAAAAACGTATAGCATCGACACTTTATTGTCTGTCTGGTTCACCTTTACAAACTGTTTCAGAGTATAAGTACTTGGGCGTATTCCTTACATCATCCATGTGTTGGCACAGGCACGTCGACCACGTTACTGCAAAGGCATGTGAGGTGCTGGAATTCTTGCGGCGTAACACAAAGCTGTTTCCACAGCAGGCCCGCGATCTTCTCCACAAGAGCTACGTCAGACCAATATTAGAGTATGGGTGCACTGTGTGGGATCCTCCCACAAATGCCGATTGCGACAAGCTTGAGCGAGTTCAGAACAAGGCGGCAAGATACGTTATCGGTAGCTATGCGAGAAACCTTAGCATTACTGCTACAAACGAAACATTAAAATGGGAGCTTCTAGAAAAAAAGGCAAATTTTGCGCTTGAAGCTTTTTCACAATATATAACATGGCCACATTAGAATAGATCGTAATCAGTATATTCTTCAGCCTTATTATGTATCAAGACGAACAGATCATGAGCTCAAGGTTAAAGAATATAGCTGCAGTACTAATCTTTTTAAAAGCACTTTTTCCCCAAAACTATTTCTGAATGGAATCGTCTGCCTGCTGACAAGGTCAGCATAATCGATAACGAAGCTTTTGCGGCCGCTCTTTGACATCTCATTCTGTCTTCGGCTGCAGTCGAATTTTATGCAGTGTTTAGTTCTTATCACTTCGTTTTTGTATCTTTTATGTTTGTACAGTATAAATTTCATTTTTGTTTTCTCTCTTCGTCTAGGTTAGCTGATCTTTATGTAATTCATGTGTAGTACAACAATGTATGCCACTATTTTTCCTTAGCTTTTCACTAGCAATTCTCTTGAAATGTATGATTTATAATTTCTCCGTGTAACCCCCCCCCCCACTGTAATGCCTAAATGGCGCTGCGAGTACGAGTGTAAATAAATAAATAAATTGACCTTTGGCATTTGGTTGTTCTCGTCATGGTACAGAGTCATTTGTTCACCTGTCAATTTCTTGCCGTTTTCCACCTACTCTCAATCACTTCGATCATTTTCCGTTTGCATTGCCCAGCTGCGGTGCTCTAGTGGCTAAGGCACTCGGCTGCTGATCCGCAGGTCGCGGGATTCAATCCTAGCTGTGGCGGCTGCGTTTTCGGTGAAGGCGAAAATGCTGTAGGCCCGCGTGCTCAGATTTTGGTGCACGTTAAAGAACCCCAGGTGGTCGAAATTTCCGGAGCCCTCCACTACGGCGTCCCTCATAATCGCATGGTGGTTTTGGGACGTCAAACCCCACCTATCAATCAATCGTCCCGTTTGCATCGCAGAACCAGAAGTTTCCAGGCAGACCTCTTCGTCAACGGGCAGCCGTTCAAAGAGAGAAGCTTCCGGAAGCTCAGCAGCTACGTCACCAGTGGCGAGGACCTCCTGCAACACCTGACCGTGCGCGAAACGGTGGACGCCGCGGCCAAGCTCAAACTGCCCCCTCACGTCACCTACAAAGAGAGGAGTACTTTGGTAAGCACGCCATCTGGTTACGTTGTTTTTATATATATATATATAAGTGAGACACTGATCGTCGCAAACAGTAGTACACATGTCCTCAGTTGCCAAAAATGACCGTAAATTTAAGAACGATGCCAATAAAATGGGGTCAGAGTGGGGAACGAATTATGGTCGTTCGGGTTCGAGTGGGGATCAGAGTGTGGCAAGCGGATGTTCTACCACAAAGCCACGCGTCTGGTTGTGAATACACTGGAAAGAACTTAACTCTGCTTGAAAATGCAGTGAAATCACAGTCTTCATGCTACACAAACACATGCGTCCTGTATAAATGCATCACAGTGCAACATGAAATATTCAAGTAATCATGCGTGGTTCAAGCACCCGTTGCCAGCGGGCGTCAGAACGTGTGATTATCATAATGGCTCGTTGTTTAAAAACAAGTCGCACGCTGCGCCTATTCCGTTAAGGTCACGTAGTGGGTGCAGAGCAAGTTCGGAAAGGTTTCATTACTAAGTCTTTGATGTACGCCCTACAAACAGGATGTCGCTATCACGTTTAACTTCTAAAGGCAAAGCTTT
Source organism: Rhipicephalus microplus (assembly GCF_013339725.1). NCBI lineage: Eukaryota > Metazoa > Arthropoda > Arachnida > Ixodida > Ixodidae > Rhipicephalus > Rhipicephalus microplus. The sequence goes on from NC_051168.1 coordinate 78,645,362, forward strand.
AGGGTCCCCTTATTTATTTTTCTATCAGCGCAAATCGTATACAGCTCCTTTTCTTGCGTTTTCCTCTATACGGTATAGTATTAGTCCAAAGAGACCCGTACCATCAGTCTGACATCATCCCCCGTTTCTACGAACTAACATTTTTCTTTCGGCCTCCGGTGTCGTTCACAATACGGCGATCTCCCATGAACTACAGTCATCGACTCGACTCGTTGTTTCGCATCATAACTTGCGCCGCCTCAGGTGGCGGCATAATCTATAATTGGTGGGTACGCAGCAGTCGCGGGTAGTTTCGACAGCGAGCCACTTTCCTGCAAAGAAAGAAACTGCCTTTAAGGAAAACAACAAGGAAACACGTGCGTGATTCTTGCGCAATCCCTGATGTAACCTATGGGCTACTCAGCCTCGTAGGATCATTGTTTTGTATACCTTCGAAAGCGGCATTCCGAAACGTGGTACGTGGTGCGTCCTCAAAGGACGTATAGTTACAGACCGATTCGAAAGACGTGCCCGAACCATAGTCACTCCAACTTCGAAATCAGTTTGACTTCGCTGTCAAAACAGTACGTGATAGCTGAAGGGTGGACACCTGTACATCACGCTGCTAGCGCACACGTGTAAAAAGGGTCTTCATGGTGTCGCAGCCGCTTGAAAGCAGGCAAAAGCCCGGTTTCAAGACATAAGTCTGCGACGGTAACAATGATACACTTTCGAGAGGCATTGCGGTAACACGAAGCATTGTTCTGCTGACTGGGCGGCTGTTGAGTGTTCTGTTGTTAAGGCATGTTAGTTCACGGCTGTGAAAGGCTGTCGTTGCCAAATTCTTTATTCGAGCAACGCTTGCTATGACTGGCGTCCACCGCGGTGGAGTAGTGATTATGGTGCTGTGCTGCTTACTCAAAGGTCGCGGGTTCGATCCCGACAGAGGCGTTCACAATTGGATGGAGGCGAAGCGGTAAAGGCCCGTGTGTACTGTGCAATGTCAGTGCACCTTAAACAACACCAGACGGTTGCAGTTCCCGAAGTCAACCACTGTGGTGTCTTCCATAATCATATCGTGCTTTTGGGACGTAAGACTCCGGATGTCATTATGATATGATTCGGTGGTGGCATTGTAAGAAAGAAAAAAAAACCGGCTCCAGCGATTGTTCAGAAATGCAGGCCTTTAAAGTGCCCCGCTCACATGCCTCTTTGCATGCGCAGTAATCCAACAGTTAATTATGTCTGTCTATAGCGAGCTTCTCGGTGATCATCCGTTTCTCATATATGACAATCTGCTGTTTTGTCGTAGTCACTTGTCGTTTCTCATTGGTACATTTAATTTTGGCTGGTTCGTTGTTCACCGTATCAACTGAAATGCTACGTTGCTAAGAACGTGTATGGAGGTCCAATGCCCGGCATGGAGAAACAGACAGTAGTAGCAGAGACAACTCCGTAAATGCGAAGAAATAAAGAGAGAAAGAAAGAAAAAAAGAAAGAAAGAAAGAAAGAAATAGAGAAAGAAAGAAAGAAAGAAAGAAAAGAAAGAAAGAAAGAAAGAAAGAAAGAAAGAAAGAAAGAAAGAAAGAAAGAAAGAAAGAAAGAAAGAAAGAAAGAAAGAAAGAAACTCGGGCATGCGCAATACGGCTTTAGATAAGCGACGCGAAACCTCAACCTCGGCCAGTGTGGCTTACGCTACAAGAGTATACTACGTCAGGCATTTATACGCCTATCTTCGTTTGCTCTCGCTTCTTTCGACATTGTTCGACAGGGTCCGAATTGTTTAAGGTGTAATTCAAGAAGCAAATACGCATAGCCTAATAAGACAACCTTGGCGGTTCCGTAGGTCCTGGCTTTATTCTCGCAATCAAAGTTGCCGTTTTTTTATGGTGGCACACTCAAAGAACTGCCACGTTGTTATGGTCTCTTGGACGTCCGCGACGTCATCTTTGCTTCTCCAAATGTCTACACAACTGAGGTCCTTTATATGGAAGACGTCGTTCATTCAGCCGGTTCAATTGGCGCAGGTGACGCGAATCCTCAAGCTGTGGGGTCTGGACACCTGCGAGAACCGGCAGGTCAGGAACCTTTCCACTGGTCAGCGGAAGAGGGTCATGCTCGCTCAAGAACTCGTGCACAGTCCACCGGTGCTGTTCCTTGACGAACCCACCAGGTGAGCTTGGTGGTTGCGTATTACTTCTACAAAAGCGGCGCATCGAAAGACGAGGAAAATAAGGACGACAAAACAAGGTCCACGGTTCAGTAGGGAAGTACTATCGCGAACAACCACACACGAGAGATACAACGCATACACGGAAGCTCTGCGCGTCGTATATCTCTTGTGAGTGCACGTTCGCGCTGATGCTTCTTCCTCATAAATTGAACCGACTCTGCCATAACGAAAGATTAATGACAGTACTTGTTGCCTCGTCTCTTGCCCTTGTTTTTCGATTTTCCGCTTTCCTGTATATACGTATGCCTGTTCGAAATAGCCGAGCAACGCATTTTATTCGTAACGAGTGCTTCAGCCCACCGGGTAGTCGGTGTCTTGTTTGACTGCCGAAATAGTGCGTAACTATGAACGGAGGAACGTGCTGCAATTGATAGCATGTGCATGAAAGTTACGCCAGTTGCAGGGCTCTACCAATACGCTGCGGACGTGTATGTCGACGCCTGGTGTAATTAGTACTTAACACGAATTCAAAACTGCGTCAGCGCCTCTTCCGCAGGCTTTTTTCCCCACGCACTCGGAGCGAGCTGGTTAAGCGCAGACGCGTTACTAAGCAGCTTGTTTGTACGCATGACAAAAAACACTGCTATTAGTCTCTGTCGGCAAGATTCTGGTGCCCACCATGGTAAGCTTTTCTCTTTGTTTTTTCGTGCCATGTGGCTGTTTTCGACGATGAAGGCTTACCAGAAACCTAACATTGCTGCAACTATAGATGAATGTTTTCGCAAGGTATAAGCTATTCCATTCATCAATCATATTACCAACCAAGGCCGTGTGAATCAACCGCTTCGATAATATTCAGCGCAGCAAAGACAGCCGCTGAGTAGGAAGGAAGAACTGTTAGAAAACTTCAGGACTACCACTTTTCTTCGTAGCTTCTTACGGTGTAGCCATCCCGCTTCACGCAACCCAACAGGGTATACTAAAGCAGACAATTGTTCCATTAGTTGCTACATCGAAACTGGGTAGGTTCTGAAAGGTAGGTTCTGATGGTAGGATGAATTCTGATGGTTTATGCCAGCAAACAGAAGGACGTGTAGTAAAACAATTTTTCGACGCCCCGGGCCCTATATCGCCACAGGTGGCCTTAACCCTCGCCTGTGCTGATGCCTCTAGCACAAGTGTCGCACAACCCTGTGGTTGTACTTCCATACATCTCTTTACTTTTTTTTCTTGTTTATTGCGTTAGTTAGTCTTAAGACATCCGTACACTCTACACAAAATTGCTCAGCTGTGTTTCCTCCATAGAGTTCAGGAGGACTTGATTAGTAATGTCTTCATCACTGCCAACCAGGCGGCCTGGTGGGCTGAAGCGTCGCACATCGCACGTAGCGTCAACGAGCCGCTTGTAACTTAGAGCACGTCCATTAGAGGTGGTTCTTGTCTGCCTCCAACACTGGTGCCGGACAAATTGGGCAGCTTGAATTTGTGTCACTGTAGCCCTACTCCGCGTGGACTGAAGCCATCAGTCGCACTCGCGCGAACGTTTCAGAGCAATACCTCATCTTCACTAGTGAAATTCACTCGGCAGGGCATGACCACGTGGAGAAATACATGAGGGCTCGCGTTGTGCGCCGAATACAAGCGGCATTTGCCACGGCATGAGCCAAAACACTAGCTCGGTGATTCTAACACCCTCGAACGGATAAGCTGCAGCACAACGGTGAAATCGCTCTGCAACACCCAGATAAATGTCGACACGACGGAGTGCGCCAACAGCGAGACCTTGTAAGATAGCACGCGTGATGGGTGTCGCGGTTGATGTGCGGCAGGACCCTCACAAAGAGAAGCTAACCGTGCTAGTACGGATGTAAAAATAATAAGTGTATGCGTTACATAGAGACCACACTTACATCGTCAACAGCTGCCCTTCGGACTGGTACGAATGCACGTGATTCACTCGAAATATTTAAAAATAAAGGGAACTGAGGCGTCGCTAACCCGCACGTAAGCGTGAAGGAGCGTGAAGACAACGTCTAGTTGCTGCCTTAATACCTGCAGTCGCAGCCGTTTGCCTCTGTTTTCGTTGTGTGGGATCGGCTGTTAATCTTTTTTTTTTCGAACCATTTCTAATCACTTGTGAAAGATCGTTTTCTTAAGTGCTGTAAGAACTAATGCATAAAAGTGCAAAATAAAGATAGATATACGCTACGCACACGTACAAACAAGAGAGGGAATGCCACTCTTCGGACTGTTTATTTCATTGCATTCGAACCAGATTTATAACAGAGAGAGACAAATCTGTACCAAAGGCGAGAGGCCGTGCATTACCTAGAAGAACACGACCACGCCCAGCGGATTGTTTTGTGTCGTGGCAAGCAGACATAATTTTCTTCCCACCAAACAAAAGTGGCGCTAGACATGTATGCCTATGTCGAGCGCCACTGCATTTATATATATATATATATATATATATATATATATATATATATATATATATATGGTGGGGTGATATTCAATGGATCCGGTGGAAAATGCAGTATAAAAAGAGGTCGACAACCGTGCGAAAAAACACTAGTTTTACTAACGTTTCGGCAGGTGGGCCTGCCTTTTTCACTCCGACGAAGGCAGGCCCACCTGCCGAAACGTTAATAAAACTTGTGTTTTTTCGCACGTTTGTCGACCTCTTTTTATACTATATATATATATATATATATATATATATATATATATATATATATATATATATATATATATATATATATATATATATATATATATATATATATATATATATATATATATATATAGACGAAAGCTGTGGGGCCACGGCCGAAACGTTTGTAAATACAATTTCCTTTTCAAATGTGCTATCTGCAAGTTTATTCAATATAGAAAATACCCGGACCTGTCGTGCCTTCCCTTCAATTTATATATATATATATATATATATATATATATATATATATATATATATATATATATATATATATATATATATATAGCGAGAGAGAGACGTTACGTGTGTGTGTGTGTGTGTGTCAGGAAGAAGAAAAAAAGCTATATACGTAGCAGCCTAATGTTGGCTCTTATCTATCCAATCAGCGGGTTTATTACTTGCGCAAACATTCTTCGCACCTTGCCTCTTAGCAATACGCGCCTTCAGAGCAGAACTAACACTCTTAACGCTAAAATAGGTACATAGCCAGACTTATCTTCGCAGTCGACGTTCTTGGTCCATTAGCTGTGCACATTATCTAGATAGAAATCTCATATTACGGTTTCTTCTGCCGCGCTGGCCTCACTGCTCAGATGTTCAGCGTGCCAAGATAACGCGACGACGGAGTAGCGAGGCTTGCATGCGACGCCTCTGTGTGACGCTTAATACCGCGAACGCGTAAAGGCTTGGCAGGAGGCCAAGGTCTTGTTTATCTCGGCGGATAATTTAGAGGGCGTGAGAAACAAGATATATGTCTTTCTTTTTTGTTGTTGTTATTTGAGCTGTCACGTCGTCGGAGCTGTCAGGAAGTCCAAGCGGTGAAGGTTGTTTGGGTGCTCGCCGCGGTCATGTACGGCGCCCGTAGCTATGATAATTTCGCGTTTACGCCGCTTACGGCGCTTACGGCGGGAGGCCGCTTTCGGCGTGCCTGTTTCGCGTTTGGCATTCACGCTAACCTTGCTGTAAGGCACTGAACTGCGTGAAGTCGTACGCAAAAAACCCGGCTCCAGTGAGTGTAATAAGACGTGGCGCAAGATGGTGCGCCGGTCCCACGCGTACCCGTATGGATGCATCGTTTCTCCAACCATTCATTCTCTCTCGATTGCGGGCTTGTTGACGATCTGCCGATCGTGGTGCAGAAATCTGATATTTCTCCGAGGTGACTTGCTATGTCATGTTTCATTTCTGGGAGAATATGAACGCATGGCCGTCATTGTTGCCTGTAGCAAGTGAAGTGTTGTGCTACTAATCACGTGTATGAAGGTCCCATTCTCAGCATGGAGCAAGGGAGTGGGAGGTAGCATTCTAGCAATACTGAAAAAAAAATAAGGAGCGAGAATGAAAGAAAGAAAAGGAAAGCAGTAGCTCAGACACACGAACGCCATGCTTCGCTTGCCATCATTTTCCCAACAGAGGAAGAACTGCAGAAGTTTTTTTTGTGTGTGTGTGTGTGTGAAAAACGTTCCTTTTATGCAGCTTGCACGCAAACAATCATACATGTTTCAAGCCAACCCCATCATGACAATAGTCAGAACAGGGATGTTTCATAGAGAAAACATAGAAAGCAAAAAATATGTTGTCAATTTGACACCACGCTACGCAAGTGTTAGAAAGTCAAGCTCTCGAAAATACTCATCGTTTCTCTCTTTCTTCAGTGTCTCGCCCTTTTCTTGCATTGTTATGAATCGAAAGCAATTTGTGATTTATGATTGATTGATAGGGGGGTTCAACGTCCCAAAACCACGATATGATTATGAGAGACGCCGTTGTGGAGGGCTCCGGAAATTTCGACCACCTGGGGTTCTTTAACGTGCACCCAAATCTGAGCACACGGGCCTACAACATGTTCGCCTACATCGGAAATGCAGCTGCCGCAGCCAGGATTTGATCCCGTGACCTGCGGGTCAGCAGCCGAGTACCTTAGCCACTAGGCCACCACGGCGGTGCGAAACCGATTTGTCCACCTGTCCGTTACCCTGTGTACCCTTATTTCTGCAAGTAACTCAAATGAATACCGTAAACCAGGCTCTCTTATTGTACTCTTCCTTCGTTTACTGAAGTATACCGTTCTGAATACTGCTAGCGAGTAAACAATACCAGTAGCAATCTTGAAACTTTGCGAAGATTGAATTCCGGGCTAACTGATTCGAGCGTACTGCTGTTGTAAAGGTTCCAGATGGGGCAGCCATATTCGACGATATGACGCACAAGCGATCTTTGTTGGCGAACATCGAAGAGAAGATGGACCAGTTTGACGCATAAGAGTGCGAAACGTAAAATGTCCCGCGCTATGTGAAACTTTCTCGCATTATGACATGCACGTATAATAGCAGTTGCTTGTTGTACAAGTAATCGTCGTAGATGACGCAGCTTATTTTATATCAGCCTGTTCATCTTAACGAATGCAATCATACAGGCTACTATGTCAGTATCTTTCGCATTAAAACTCTCTAGATGTGATTCACAGAGCCATTCAAGAGTACGAATAAGCGTCTGCGTTAATGTAGACGAATAAGTGCTGTTTAGACTACTTTTGTCAACTTGATATTTATTTTATCTCCTTGTCTCAGTGGTCTGGACAGTTCCAACGCCCTGCAGTGCATCCTGACGCTGAAGAAGTTCGCCCTCAAGGGTCACACGGTCACATGCAGTATACACCAGCCGAGCTCCAGAATATTCCAGCTCTTCGACAGAGTAAGCGTGGCGCTTTGCGCATCTTTGCTTGTTTAGGGTTGCGCTTTGTATTCCTCGCAGAATAGGCAATTTTTTGTATGTTTCTCATGTGCCATGGCCTTGGTAAGGCGCCTGGGGCATGATTTCATTTTATATGCACTGTTCAATCTGTTTACTGCGGCGAAATTTTTTTATTATATTTTATTTTAAACCAACGGGAACAACATGAGAACTTATAATTTTCTAAATTTTCCTTCGTCTTATTAAAAGGAGCTTAATAATTTTGCATAATTTTCTGATAATATATCAGCTTATCATATTAAACATTTCCAATTGCTTCTGCTGCCACTACTTCAAGATAGTCATCTGTACAGATCTATCTATCTATCTATCTATCTATCTATCTATCTATCTATCTATCTATCTATCTATCTATCTATCTATCTCGCTGTTCGTAACGCCGCTGTTACGACAGAGCTGCATGACCATTGCGCTTGAATGTGTTCTGCACTATACGTGGATGGTAAAACTATCAGCCCACTTTTCTAACCCATTGGTATCATTACAAACAATACACCTTTAGGGTAGAAAACTGACGTACTTCTTTATTTTGACCCGCAGTTATACGTCCTGGCGGACGGCTATTGCTTATACCACGGCACCGTTCGGGACCTCCTTCCTACCCTGACCGCCAATGGTCTACAGTGCCCGGCATTCTACAACCCTGCCGACTTTGGTGAGAGGAGTATTCAGAGATAACCTTGTTGATGAGCTCATAATATTCTGGGTGATTACGACTGGGTGCAGATTCCCAAATAAGCATTGCAGAGACCTTGGGCTCAACGTGGAGCTTTGCTGCGCCTTATGTACGGCATCTTGTTCCAACGCTATAGCGCATGATTTATGACCCGTTATAGAGATTATTGGAGTCAGTTATGCAGTAAAATGATCGCAAATGGTATGCCAGAGGCAGCTAAATAGACGGAGGCCTCGAAAGCAACCCAAGTGAAAGTGCCGATCTAGATCTCAGCATCCCCGAATGTCACTATATCAAAATATCTCTCAACAAGTACCTTGGATGAAGGAAAGAAACGCGAATCTTGGGGCTTATTCTTTGTTAGACACAATATTACTGAGAACTAACAGACAATGAAAGCTAACAGGCCATGTAGGTTATTTCTCATTGATATTGTGTCTAGAAAGTATACTTCAAGAACGTTGTGATATTGGGCACCCTCAGTCGTCAATGTTCTCTCATTACTTTCCTGAATGCAGTCATTGAAGTCGCCTCGGGCGAATACGGTGACGTCAAAGGCGATCTCGTGCGATACGCTGAACGGCACAGCCAAGTTTCCCCCACCAGCAATGGCCTCAAGTCAATCGCCAATGAAGGAGGAGATCTCAACGAACCCCATGCCGTCACAGCCCCTTTGCTAACGCAGGTATGCTCACGTTTTTATTTTCTTTCCATAAGATACCAATTAGTTGGTAGCGCTGGTGATACACGTTAAATCTTTAAATCTTAACATCTCCGAATTCAAGGGTCATATAGACGAGGGAAACAAGCGACGAAGCTTTTCGGTGTCGCTCCCACCGCTGATTCGCAGAGGTTCGCGACTGGGGACCGAAGTGTTTCTCCCGGTGATTGATGTTCACACTGGTGACTGTGACATGCCCGTTCACACGCGTGATCAACACATACACCACTCATCTTACTTCAGTTCAGACAATTCAAAACCAAGCGATAAGAATTCTCACGTCAAGCCCATATCTCTCTAACGCTAAGTCGCTACTTCATGAAAACAATATATTAACTGTATCTGAGCTAGTTAAATATAACCTTGGTATTTACATGTATAGAACTATAAATAACCAACTTCCACACTTTACTACCATTCTCTCAAATAACAATGTCACAAGGTTTGCCCTTAACAATAACTTTCTACTGCCAAAAGTTCGCACCAATTATGGCAAACAAACCATTCATTTTTCCGGAATTTCTTTTTGGAATAGTTTACCTTCTGACATTAAAGTATGCCGTTCGCTGAAGGTAATTAAATCGAAGTTAAAAAATCATATCATGTCAACTAACTAGCCTGTTTTGCTGTTTCTTAATTGATTCCTGTTCATTGTGAGTTGCGTTCTGTAATCACTTGTCATTGAAGTTAGCGCGTTATTCTTGCTTTTAAATTGTTTCTGTGAGATTACAAGGGTATATTCTTACTTTGTTTGTTTCAATTGCATTTTACTGTAGCTCTGTCTCTCTGCTATGTACATCACAATCATTCTCAATTCTACATTGTACAAGAGGTCTCCTTGCAGTCTCTGACTATGGGACCTGTTTCTGTATATCATGCACATGTATTCTTCTTCATTTAGCACAATAGAACCTTCTGTTCTGTTCTGTTCTGTTCTGTTCTGTTCTGTTCTGTTCTGATTTCGTCCGTTTCGTGTCACTGTTCGGGTATGTCATTGTTAGCACTTCCATGGTCGCGTAAAATGCATTCAGCCTATTTCGTCATCTCGCTGAAGCGCAGCTACTTGGTGCAGCAGCTCTGCAACACTGCCTGCGGTGCGGAGGAGTTGTTCGTGGAGCTCGTTCATCTTATTTACACGAAATTATTTGTTGTTGTTTTTCCTTCCTTTTATTATTGTTATTTCTGTGCGTGCCTTGCCAGACTTAAATTGAACCAATACCAACAAGCCCGATCCTCCGTGCTACTTTGCAAAATACGTCGTTTTTTTTTTTGCCAATGCAATAATCTGTCTCAAGCTCTATTTTGCGAGCTGTTCTCTCAAATTGTATACAATTGAGTGTTCAGTGAGGAATTGCGTTGGCCCGTTGTCTTCATCTTTCCACACCTGATATTTTGCACTGTTGGCATCATTTAACATATATTAAGGCGAAAACCTTTACTACGCTATGCATCCCAAGGTCATTCATCACTTTGAAATGACCTCGAGTTGCCGAAGTGCGTGGCAGGCGTGAAATCACGCCACATGATGCACTCTGCAGCTGTGCGCCTCCGAGCATTGCCACTTCAGCGTCACGTGTGCACACAGCCTTTGCAAAATCAAGCTAAGCATGCCATTCACTCGTGATAACTATAGTTTCGCAAGAGTTAAAGCTTGGCCAATTTTGTCTCATATATAGTTTCTGTTTCTTTGCCCACATAAAAAAAATAGCGACAACGTGTGTTTGCAGAGTGATCAGTTCACGCACACAAATAAACCTTCCCCCTCCTTCCCACTTTAAACACAGGGAATCCAATGGGCGAAGTGTTCAACAACAGACAATAACAACTTTATATCTTTAGTGTCGTTCATTGTTCATTGTAGATCACTCACCTTGATTGATATGTGGGGTTTACCGTTCCAAAACCACCATATGGTTATGAGAGACGCCGTTGTTGGGGGCTCAGGAAATTTCGATCACCTGGAATTCTTTAACGTGCACCCAAATTTGAGCACATGGGCCTACAACATTTCCGCTTGCATCAGAAATGCAGCCGCCGCAGCCGGGATTCGATCCCACGATCTGCGGGTCCGCAGCCGAGTGCCTTAGCCACTAGACCACTGCGGCGGGGCAGATCACTTAGCATTTCCGCTCATCGCAACATCGCTTTTTAGAGATTATCATGTGAACCCAACCTATTCAACGAAACTATAGGAAGCGATGTCAGCAGTATGTAATAGAAGTATAGTAGTGATGGAACCATTGTGGATGAATGTGGACGCAAAAACTAGATGCCACCTGTCCTAAGATTTCCGAACCTACTATCTTCGTGTTACTCACGCGACGTTCTGCCAGCTGAACTACGGCGGTGGTCGTTGAACCCCGCAAAAGTTATCTTTAGCAAAATCAACGGCAATCTTTTGTCTTCTAATTAGCCTCTGTGACAGGGCGACGTCCAATGAAACAGCTGTGAGTGTATTCTGCATTTCTTTGTGACAGGAGGACTATCAAGTAGTGACCCCTGCTCCGTGTTGTCTGCAGATGAACGTTCTCCTCAAGCGCTGCTATTTGTCGCTCATCAGAAATCCGGTAAGTGACGCATGATAGATAGTAGGCTGCATGCTCGCGTGAAGGATGAGAGACTTGCCGTGGCTTCTGTAAAAAGTATAGCATGTTGTTAACTTTGAATGGGAGCTGTTTTGCAGCGTTTCAATCACTGATTCTTTCACTTTTTCTCATTAAGAGACCAGCTGCTACACTGAAGGCTTGCTCGGTACATGAGCTGGAGCGAAAGACGGTATCATAACGTAGGAAGACTTTCCACACCAGCTCGCAGTTGCGCAATATTTATATGCTAGTGTCGCTTCCCTTCACGGGGTGTCGCGTTTCGCTGTTGCTTGCGATCGGGCAAGGCATTGCATCAGACGCCAAGAAAAATATGAAAAAAAAAAGAAGTAGGCTCAGTAGGGACCCCCTGATTCACAGGACTGGTGGTCCCTGAAGCAGTCGCGTATTTTTTGGGATGAGAGATACCCTAGAAGACAGGTTACAACTTCATCTTTAAAAAAGTAATTTATTATCGGTGATGATTGCAAGAAATTATTTTTGAATTGCCCCGGATGTTGTAGTTTCCAAGCAGTAATCAATTTTATCAAAATATAGAAGAAAAATTACTTTTTAGCAAGTAATGAATTACTTGTAACATAGAACTCCGAAGGACATACAGATGAAGGCGTAACTCGATGAAAAGTTCAAAACGTCGTTCATCTAATTATTAAAACAAAGTAATGGAACATCATTAAACCATTAACATATTCGTTCCAGATGGTGTTCCACTTAAGGTTGACCACAAACCTGCTGGTCGGTGTGTGTATGGGCCTTCTCTACTACGACATCGGGGGCCGTGCAGACAGCTTCTTCAACAACGCCACCCTGGTCTTCTTCTGCGCAATCTTCCTCACCTTTACCGGCATGATGCCAGTAGTCCTGAACTGTGAGTAAAGTATTGTGAATAAAATATAGAATTGTTGAGGCGTACTTGTTGCATTCAACGTTCGCGTAATTTCGAACCCTTCACGAAGTCATTCTTCTTTCCTATATATTTGTTGTATTAAAGACCCTCTATTCCCAGAGTAATAATGAGAACTGAGTATTAATGAGGATATTGTGTCTAACAAAAGAAGCAACGAGCCCCGACATTTACACTTATTTGCTTTATTGCTAGAGCATTATTATATATGATAGGTTCCATTTCGTGACTTGAAATGCTCCTTCAAGCACTGGAAAAAAGACACGCCTGCAAGAAGGTGCTAACCTACTAGAGTTACTATTTGGAGGGTGCAGTTAGGCAAGTCAAATGATCAGTAAGTGACGATGAAATCGTCCACGCCTATTACATAATGTCTTCCTTTTTTATTGTAAAAATATGCTTTCTGTAGAAGGAAAGAAATATGAAGAAGCTTTTATTTCAATTTGGCTGAATATGTGATGATGTTGGTGGCTTTTCGGAGCGAATTTCATTTCTCTTCACTGTTGAAACATCGATCTTTTGTAACTGCTGCCTCGTTCTACAGTGAAGCTTTATGCCACAGAGCCTCGCTATGCCAGCATACTGATTTCGTATTGTATACTAAATTGTTCCTCGCGTAACTGATCAGTAAACTTAGCAGAAATAGTTGGATTGGGTCGCAGGTGTCTTTGGAATGCAACATTGCATTTTTCATAAACATCCTATTGATCAATTAAAAAGAAACTCTTTTAAAAATCATCACCTCCTGTCTAGTTGGTCAAACTGCACGATGTTTCTGGCATCTGATTGTGATGGCTGTAGCATTTTCTTTTATTTTCTAAACTTGCACTGACTACAATAGTGGGCGGTTTAATGTAGTTAGAGCCTGCAATCCCTGTGACGTTATTTGACATACTTATTTTTACAGTAATACACACTTATTATATGTATATCTGTCATTGCCTACTGAAAAAAAATTGACCCTCTCATGGTCGGTCATGTGACACTGCCGGGCAAACGATTTCAATATGTTATTTTTTTTCCCGCAAATTTAAATATACATGTAGATCCTCTGGAAGCCGCCGTGTTCACGCGGGAACGGAACAACTCGTGGTACACGCTAAAGGCCTACTACCTCTCCAAGACCATCGTCGAATTACCTTTCCAGGTACTCTCCTCTGTTGTTGTTTTTTTGCCTATTTACTTACTTTCGCTATGTTAGAGCACTCGTGGTTTTAATCTAAATAAAGGGGTTAAATTTATTCATCCCCGTTTGATGCTATTCAAGAGTCAGTCATAAAAGTCACATTAGTGACATGTGGGCTTCGGGCAATACGCTTCAGATAATGGGCTTTCCAAGAAGGTACGAGCCTTCTAAGACAAACTACTGGTTGTTCGTGATGTTTCAAGCGGTTTTCATTGCATGGCACCGGAGTGAATTTACCCAAATGCTTCATGTTATTGCTCCCCAGAGTGGTGCATAAGCTAGGTTTACATAAGCAAGGTTAAACAGGTTAGCATGAGCTAAAATAAGCACGACACACAGGAAGAACAGACGCGCACAGGCGCCTGGGCTCGTCTGTTCCATCCTGTGGGTCTGATTTAGTTGCGCTACTCAGGACGGCTTCTATGTCTTAAGTTAGGCGTGTCGGACAGAACACTAAGGAAGTCAATTGATTGATTGATTGATTGATTGATTGATTGATTGATATGTAGGGTTTAACGTCCCAAAACCACCATATGATTATTAGAGACCCCGTAGTGGAGGGCTCCGGAAATTTTGATCACCTGGGGGTTCTTTAACGTGCACCCAAATCTGAGCAGACGGGCCTACAACATTTCCGCCTCCATAGAAAATGCAGCCACCACAGCCGGGATTCGAACCCGCGACGTGCGGGTCCGCAGCCGAGTACCTTAGCCACTAGACCACCGTGGCGGGGCACTAGGGAAGTCAACTACAAAGAATGAATGCTATCTAATTTTCTTTTCTTGTAACCATGTGTGTATACGTTACCATATCCTACGAAGCATTCCGCTGTAGGAGCTCAACCTTGTGTCTTTATTATCAATAGCATGTTACTGCCATGATTGCAGACTGCACATTTAGAAGCTATCATTGTTACGTGTGTGGTGTTGAAACGCTTCCACTTGTGTGGTTCCGTGCAGGTCGCCTACCCAACAGTATTCGTGGCCATCGTATACTGGATGACGTCACAGCCTGCGGAGATGAGCCGCTTCGTCATGTTTTCTTTCCTGTCCATCCTTCTCACCTTAGTCGCCCATTCCCTGGGCATGTTCATCGGTGCCTTCGCAAGCATGCAGGTAAGGAAGAACAAACCGGCATTTAGGCAGGTGGTGCATAGCGAAGAGAACTCGGAATGATCGGAATGAAATATTGGGGTACCCTTAAGCTTCGCCTTCAAGAGTTGAACGCGATTGCTAAATCCGGCCCCTATTGCACCCTTCAACCGTTAAGTGCATACTTATTCATATGTTTTGTTACATACACACGCACGCACACAAACACGCACACAATAGATTGGACCAGCGCACACTATTATTGCCGAATGGGCTCGTCTTTGTCGTGACACCTGTCGAAACAAAATGCGTTAAAGAGCCCTGAAACACTTTTTCAGGTACTCATGAATGAATTCACTAGAAGAGCTTATTGCCTCACGAATTCAATGCCGCAAAATTTTAAGAATCCGTCCAGTGCGAGTGGAGTTACAAAGGTTTGTCGCATGCTGAAAATGAACTACCTCTCTATCGTACCGACGAAAGCGCTGGAAGATAAGCAAGGAGGGGTGGCAGTGCAAAGAAACTACCGCGCCTCGTGATCTTGAGCACATTTTTTTTTTTTCGAACGCACGGCTTTTTGGTGTAATCGCGTGCGCACGCGTAGACAAGTAGCGGCCTCCCGAGGCTATCTCGGTAACTTGATTTTTCAGCCATAGACGCACAGACGATTTTTCGCTCACTACCGACGATGCCGACGCCGGCGGTGGGTTTTCTGCGACACGAGCTCTCTAACGCTATCGCGTTCAAAGATGATGCGCTCGCATACTTC
The DNA here is from genome assembly GCF_013339725.1 of Rhipicephalus microplus. NCBI lineage: Eukaryota > Metazoa > Arthropoda > Arachnida > Ixodida > Ixodidae > Rhipicephalus > Rhipicephalus microplus. The sequence goes on from NC_051168.1 coordinate 78,660,934, forward strand.
TTTTGACCACATGTCTAATAACCACCGGAGGAAAACTCTTAACTCGTTGTAGTTGAGCCAAAGGAAAACAAAGATTTCGTAGAACTTCTATATAGAAAAAGAAATCGACAATCTGGTTCTGCAATCTTGTCTCTTAGAAATATTTTCTTCTAGGGTGCACAACCCGAACACCTCTTTATGAGTAGTCGATGGAGAACGAGGAACTTGGTGATAATTATTTGCGCTGCTCTTGCAACACCACTTTCAACTCTTCACTGATGGTCCTTTCTTGTTGAAAAGTTCCGTGCCACTAATTAGCCATTTCAAGGAACATCTTGCAGTCGGGTTTATTGTTTTGTTAAAAATACTGTCGATATCAATTATCCTCATCATCCGCGGTTTTAGCAGCGAGCGAATAAGTCGCTTGGACAGCGCTTGTCTGTGTCCCATACGTGGTGCTTCGTTCGTTTTTCACGCTCTCAATATCTTTGTAATGAAAGTTAGTACTTTGAAGTTCCTGATCCTCTCGACGAACTACCCCTGATACAATATGTAGTAGTCTGTAAATAAGCTGGTTGTGTAATATAGTTAACGATATCATAAATGAAAATGAAAGTCAAGAGTGGCTCCAGTGCACTACCGGGCAGTTCCCCAGAAGGAACCAGCAAGTAGAGCCCTGATTTATGGCCCCTACTAGACATCCATTAGATGCTGATTTCCAAGCACACTGGCCAATCTCATCAATATGCTCTCCACATTTTTTTAAAGCAGGGCATTGTGGAAACATTGATGAAACAGTAAAATCAATGGGGAGAGCTGCCGCAATTTGGATTTAGAGGCATCATAGATCTTATGGTGGAAACTTGGTATACCATATAATGCACGTCCCGTCTTTATTTTTTTTTTCTATCATCCTAACCCTGGCGTCGTCTTCACTTCTTATTACATGTGCTTCTTTTTTAATAAAGCCCGATGGCAGTTTCAATGGAGACGAAAATTTCTGATGTCCACGTGCTAAGATTTAGATGCATATTAAAGAAACCCCGTTGGTCGCTTTTCCCGGAGCCCTCCACTAATCGTCTTTCATAATCAAATAGCGGTTTCGCAATGTTTAACCCCAGGTAGTATTATTATTATTATTATTATTATTATTATTATTAATATTATTATTGATTTGATTGATTTGTGGGGTTTAACGTCCCAAAACCACCATATGATTATGAGAGACGCCGTAGTGGAGGGCTCCGGAAATTTTGACCACCTGGGGTTCTTTAACGTGCACCCAAATCTGAGCACACGGGCCTCTACATTTCCGCCTCCATCGGAAATGCTTATTATTATTATTATTATTATTATTATTATTATTATTATATTATTATTATTATTATTATTATTATATTATTATTATTATATTATTATATTATTATTATTATTATTATTATTATTATTATTATTATTATTATTATTATTATTATTATTGTTGTTGTTGTGAAAACTTTAACAGATCAATAACTTTTGAACACGGCGTGTCAAAGAAGTCGGTGTATCAATGAGCAATCTCGTCTTCTTTGTACCAGCAACTGCCTCGAAAAAGGCAGCACCACCTGTCGAAACGTCTGGTACTGACACGTCATGTTCACGAATTTTCGCCTTTTTTTTTCTTTATCGCGATAAGGCTTGTCCTTAAGGTATGATAATTTGTCTATATGTGCACTAGGTGCGTGCCGTGAGTCAAGTCGTGTACGAATTGAGCCAATGTCTCGTGGAATTTGCAATCACATATCCTGCGGTCATAGCTGCTCATGGAACCTGTTATGCATCCCGCAGTGTTAGCTGGCCGTGCTACTGTAGCGACGTTCCGACTGTAGGCTCTAACATATCAACTTAAGTGCCACGTATCTGTTTTCATCTCTGGGAGTCACACCTCTCTAATCGCGCAAGCGCAGAGAAGCCGACCCACTCACCAAAGTAATAATCCTGTTCCGTTTTTTTTCAGGTGGCGATATTTCTGGCACCAGCCGTGGCCATTCCTATGCTCCTATTCAGCGGTTTCGTGGTGACGCTGAAGGCGATGCCACACTACCTCCACTGGATATCCTACGTGTCATTCGTTCGCTACGCGTACGAAGGGTGCGTCCTCAGCGTGTACGGATACGACAGGCCTGAACTTGAGTGCGGCGAAGAGAAGGACGGCTCAGTTCCTTGCCTCTTCACGGAACCATCCGAGTTCGTGAACTTCTTGGGTCTGAACGAAGTTAGTGTGGAAGTGTGTGCCGGTGCGCTTATCGGGTTTGTGGTGATCTTCAACGTGGCAACATACGTCGCACTCAGGATGAGGGTGAAGAGGACGTTTTTAAATCGATAAAAACTTTCAAAATTTTACCAGAAGAAATAAGGTGCAAATGAGACAAACATGAGGTGTCACGTAGACAAACGCCTAACGAGCGAAAGTTCAACTTCAAGAACTTTTGAAATGCATCGGGCGTGAGTGACGTCAAGCAGTACCTCACTGGTCGACTTCGTCATGCAGCCGATGTAGGTCCCTATTGTGGACCTGCAAACACAACAGCAGCCCTTCGTCGAAGAACTTTGCGTTGACCAAAGTGGCGGCGAAAAGCTTGGACATCAGCTTCCAGCTCCGGAGATACGAGGTTCACTTCCCAGTGCCGTCCAGCTACCCAACCGTTTCCAATGGGTACGAGCGGGCTTCAGGGCAGTGCTGTAGTGCCCCGGTGACACGAAGCTCATGTTTCTTGGATGTGTCTCAACTTACTGCACGCGACTAGTGGCCCTTGCACGAACCCAATATGAGTATGGGAGATTTGCTTGTGTGTGTGCCTGCGTGACGCGGTTTTCGGTACGCCGTACGCCCATCGCCAGTGGTGTCATGAACAACGCGTCAGACAATGTGAGACTTTGATGATCGCTGGTACGATCATCCGTTTAGCTTACTGCACTCGGGGGCGTACGTATGGCCTGCTTTTTCTATTTTTTAACATTGTGCTTGGTTTTGATGCATGAAAATATTAAGAATCAAGCACACGTGCCTCCCCGCAGCTCCTGATAAACAAAACGCTCGAACGCGAGCACGAAACAAAGGACTGTGCAAACATGGATCACATTACGTGTGGGCTTCGTAAAGCAAGAACAAACAAGCCGTCGAACAAAATTATTTTTGCGTTAGTCGTGACAAAGCTATCGCGCGTCAGATAAGAGTAGCATGCACCGCTGTATCCGTGCTGTCCAATCATTCTGCCTTATAGTTACATACTTTCTAGAGTCTTATCTTCGGTCGTAGCTTTCATTGTCAAGAGCATGTCACAGGTGACCTTCGCCCGAGTCGCATTGCGTGTTTCTCACCCTCGTAAGCGTCACGTATGCCATTGCACAAGTGACATTGTGCCTTTTTTGTAATCACCAGGTATACATTTAATTACTCGCACTAATGATTACATAAAACTTGACAACGACGAAGCGTTCTTTTGGGGTCCGCCTCATGCTCATTTGTGTGCGCCAGTGTGCTTGTTGGACATTGACCGCTAACTCACCTAGCCATTCACATTATAACACCGTATTGTTTACGATACGTATGCATTGCTTTGACCTTGCAGAACAGTACACCTCAGGAATGCAACCCCCTTCCCTAGAGCAGTGAAGTGGCGTTCCTCTGCTGTTTATTGAGCAGCGGCATTCAAGTGGGTAGTTTATGAACCTACCACGCGAAAGGTACTCGATTCGACTTCCAATTCTGCTATGCACCTACCCTTATTTTTTAATCAGGAGGGAAGTGCCCCGACCAGGAGCTTGCTGGCGTGGGCGCTCATACTAAAAAGGTGGCCTCTCCCTTGTTCTCTCGTCTTTCATTCATCATTAGCCAACACTTCCCCATCCTCCCCATCTTAACACCTCCCCGTCATAAATGGGGCGGGCTTCTACAAAGGCTGCAAAAAATAAGGATCCTTCCAGACTTCAAATTATTATTATAAAAAAATCGACGCAATGAAGAGCTGATACACAGTCGGTTAGAGAGGGATACGACTCGGAACACAGAAGGTTACCTGCTACTGTGCATCTTACTGTTTCTTTCTACCATCGGAACGTTAAAGCAAAAATGAGGTCTTATCCAGATGAATATCTCAGCTTATCAATTACCCAGATAACCATCAGTCTTAGCAAGATCAGCATTTTAAAAAATTACTTCAGATTTCAAGCATTCTAAGAATCGATTTCATGTGAAGCAGTCATGGAGTAGCTGCTGCCCATGCTACTTTCAGTTTCTGCTTTGAGCAAACTGTTACAAGGCGGGGTGACGCCTGTGTATAAGTTGAATAATTGCGCGTATATAGTGCACTTACCAAGTACGTCGACTGCACTGGCCCCTAAAGGGTACCGTTTGGTGCGGCGTAATGCCAGCGCTAACGCTGCAGACCAGTTGTCGGTTATATCAAAACCAAGTACATTCTACGTTGCGATGACGCGCATATACAACTATTGATCAATGACTTATTCTTCCGAGATGGAACACTGTTTGTCTATAGTCTATAGTTTGCTGACTCATTGGAGAACACTTGTAATGTTTGCTACATTCTTTAAAATGCGAATAGTCAAAGGTGCCACTGCAATTGACACTTACACGACATGGCACCTTAATATTTCCTAAGCAGTTTAAAGCAATGGCGCAGCTGCAGTGTGTAGTAGTATAAAGTACTCTACTGCTACGCACACCTACGTTTAATACCTGCTCTAGTCATAATTCTATTTTTTTTTTCGCACCGTGATTTTCGTCTCGTAGCCCAGTCGGGATAAGGTATGCTGCGCCCACAATCCTTAACGCTTTTGTGTTAAAGTTTACAAAAGATATCTTGGTGTCGCCTGTGGTGCACATAGCCGTATTCTACGGTCCGTGCTTATAGGTTTGTGTCACATGCATGGTGGAAGAAGGAGAAAGAAAGAAGCACTGCATCACACGAGTGAAGCCAAGTGCGTCGACCCAACACATGATGACTTGAAAGCGTGCGGTAGGTTTTAACGCGATAGCGTTAAAGAGCTCGTGTCGCAGAAAACCCGCCGCCGGCGTCGGCCCCGTTAGTTGCTAGTGAAAAATCGTCTGTGCGTCTGTGACTGAAAAATCAAGTTACTGAGATAGCCGCGGGAGGCCGTTGCTTGTGCACGCGTGCGCGTGTAGTGACCCTGAAAAAGCCGCGCATTCGAAGTAAAAAAAAGGGGGGGGGGGGTCTCAAGGTCATGAGGCGTGGTAGTTTCTTTTTCCTTGCCCTGCCACCCCTCCCTGCTTAGCTTCCAGCGCTTTTGTCGAGACCAGAGAAGAGATAATGCAATTGAAGCATGTGACAAACCTTTATAACTGCACTCGCACTGCATGGATTCTTGAAATTCTCGCGGCGTTGAATTCGTGAGGCAATAAGCTCTTCTAGTGAATTCATCCCATGGTCACTTGAAAAAGTGTTTCACGGCCCCTTTACCACATTTCGGTCCACAGATGTCATGCCGGAAACGAGCCCATTCGGCAATATTAGCGCTCGCTAGTCCAATCTACTGTGTGCGTGTTTGTGTGCGTCCGTATGTATGTAGCAAAACATATGAACAAGTATGCACTTAGCCGTTGAAGGGTGCACTAGGGGCCGAATTTCACTATCGCGTTCAACTCTTACAGGGAAAGCTTAAAAGTCCCCTAATTTTTAATACTATCAGTGGCGTTCCGTTTGTGAACCTCCTGCGTGAGCCGGTCGATCAGCGATGAACAAGCGCGTTTCGATTAAAAGCTACTGGGCGCCATCCTTCTAAATCTCGGCAAGCCTCGTTGCTTGCGTGATCTCACGGCAAAAGGACACCTGCTGGGCTGACACGGCTGGCTTCAAAACGGGTTGCCTTGCCAAGGCTGGCTGTGGGACGTAATGCTTACTGCTTTCTTTGTCTTCCTCCACGGTCACATATGACTGCGGGAGAGTGTTTCTTGTCATTAGTGAAAGGCGTGTAATGGCACCCATGTAGTGAACTGTGACTCCAGTTCGTCATTCTATCACACGTTCCTGGGCTAACCTTGGTATAGACGAAATAAAGCAGGGGACCACGAAAACATTCAGACGTAACACCTAGAAAGATGGATAGAAACGGGCAAAGCTCTTTTGGTTCGCAAGCAAAGACTTCGCAGTTTAAAAAAATGTATTGGCTTTCTCAGTGGTAAAACAACTACAGGGTTAAATTTGCCCTCCTGGGTTTCTCTAGAGGGAACAGTACTCATGGATGGAAACGCGGCATCATTTTCTTTTTGTGCAATAGCTGTCATAAGCTGTTGCTGCGGTGATAATGACGCCATGCCATTGATAGTCTGGTCGTTAAAGTAAATGCTTTATGTCATGTAAGATTGCGAGTCAAAATTATTCCGTTATGACGCATGCTGTCGACGCTGGAAACGAAAGCGTGAGCATTCCTTAGCCCTAAATTTTTGCGCTTCTATTTGTGAGTACTACTTTGAACTGCTATATTGTGCAAACTTCAGGAAGAGAGAGAGAGAGAGAGAGAGATAAAGATGCAAGGAAAGGCAGGGAGGTTAACCAGACGCGCATCCGGTTTGCTACCCTGCACTGGGGAAGGGATAAAGGGGAGAAAAGAGGTTGCAGAGAGATGAGAAGGTACACACAATCACGAGCACACTCGGGGAGCACACACAGTCTACAGGCGGTCGCTCAGGTTTGTTGACTTTAGGTAAAGCAGCAGTGCTTTAGTTGCTTTCTGCTCAACTGAGGCCGATGCCCAAGGTCCTAGTATCTAGTGCACACAAAATGGTCCGGGGTCTTCAGGAACTACAGAAAAAAAAATGTGGCCCACACAAGCGCTAACTTGCGAGTGCATTTTATTGAAGAAACGCATAAATATATACGTAGTCATGCATCTGTGCAGTTTCACATCCTCGACCAAAGCCAAGACAGCCCTAAGTGGTAATATTCAGCGCACAACATGCGCACTAACAGTTACGTAGAAAAGTAGACTAGAAGAGATCGCCAAAGATGATAGCCACTGATTCGGCGTTCCTTCCATAGCTCTAAGAAAGAATTGCTTTTAGGTGTACCGCTTGATAGTGCCACGTAATAACTTTTATTATTGCGATAGCAATTGTATGGACGCTCTCGGCTGGATTTCACCACCGGCGTCGATGTCATGCACTGTATATGTATACGTACTTATATATGAGGAAACGCAAGAAAGACACAAATCTAGAAAAAGAGCCTCCGGCGCGCGATATCGAACGTGGGACCTCCGCGTCGCGAATGTTTGGCGTTAACCACTGAGGAACCGTGGAGTACCTCCTCGGAAGTTCAAACGGCAAGCAATTTATATCTACCTCTTAGCGCTGTTGGCGGGCATCTCGGCAGGGAAACTATCTTGTTTTCAGCATTATCAGCAAGATGGCGCAGTGAGCGCGCGGCGGCTCTCATTTGTCACGCGTACTTAGGCCCGCGGAGAGAATAAGGGGGTGTACGCTTGATCGCGTGCCCCTATCTTGCAGTAGGGAAGATCTTACGTCTCGTACGTATTCTGTTGTAGTTCCGAGCGCACAAAGGTCACTCCAATCGTTGCACATCCTTTGTTTGCGAAACGGGCGTGCTTTTCAGACAGGGCTAAGTAACAACTGAGACGCTTATTCGCGTTCATCTGTACCTGTAAGTAGGTTTTGTGTGTCGTTTAAGCGCGAGAAACGCGGGGCACGTTTTGATCTGCTTGCCATTCTGCGCGTGACCTTCCGATTCGTTGTTATCGCGTTCATTGCTTCGCCTTTGCGGCGAAGCAGTGACTTTTTTTATTTATTCTACGTAACTGTGAGCTTGAGAGCTGAATCTTATCACTTTGGGGTGTCCTAGTTTAGCGAATGTGAAACAGCGCAGGCGTGGGGGTGACGTAAACACATTATGTGTGTCTTTAATAAAGATTCAGTCACGAGTTGCTGCTTGTGTGGGCCACATTCTCTCGTCAGCCGTCCTCGAACTTCGCGTTATGTTGGAGTTCAATAGAGTTCCAACTAGCCGAAACAAGTATGTTGCTATGTCATATATGTGAGTACTACGCCTTCATCTCCTAATCTATAGCTGCATGCACGTTTGCGCATTTCAATGCAATTGGATCGCAGTCGGTGTGGCCGGGAATCAACACACGCATCTTCAAGCTTTTTACCGCGGCAACCTAGCGACTAACCTATACCATGGCGGGTCAGCTGAATCTTTAATCGACATGAACAAGAAGGCAGTGCACCACACTTGAAACAGTTATTTACCGTGGCAAAAACCACCATACTTACGAAACACACATTACGGAGCTGTGTCTTCTTCTTGCCCCGCCGTAACGGTCTAGTGGCTAAGGTACTCGGCTGCTCACCCACAGGTCGCGGGATCGCATCCCGGCTGCGATTGATTGATTGATTTTGTGGGGTTTAACGTCCCAAAACCACTATTTCATTATGAGAGACGCCGTAGTGGAGGGCTCTGGAAATTTTAACCCCCAGCTGCGGCAGCTGCATTTCCGATGGAGGCGGAAATGTTGTAGGTCTATGTGCTCAGATTTGGGTGCCCTTAAAGAACCTTTCTACTTAGGCGGCACTGTCCAATCTACTTAGGCAGCGATGGCTACGTTCATGTCCACAATTCCTACGCAAATAGGCTTAAAAAAACGCATTGTCTCGTACACCTATGCTTAAGGAATTCGCAATATATAGACAAACAATAAACAACATCGGAAAAGTTACGCATAACTTGCGCTTTCTTTTTTTACTGTCGGATTACAGAACTGATACCAAATATAGTGATTTCGCAACAAAACAAATGTTACTTGGTATTTTGATTCTATACAACTGCTAATAAGTTAAAAACGTAAGTCGTTATAACGCACCATGCGTGTGAATGAGAAGAGAACTCTGCACGCAACAATTATTCATAGTAATAACCTAATTACGAAAATTAAAACTGTAAGAATGCGAATTGGAGATAAGCAACTTCGCCGTTTATTTTACTTTTGTTTGCTTTTACGGGTTCACAGCAGCTGGCGTCTTGATTTAGACTCAAATGGCGTCGCGGTGTGCATTGTAGCTCGCACAAAGATATTCGCCTAAAACTAATATGTACTCCTTGCATGTGGGTGTGTCTAAACAGGTTAAGCAAATTCTTCTTTCAGCCTCGTACATTAAATCATCTCTCCTCCTTTTACAATTTTTTCTCATTGTATATTCAGGGTTGATGGAATGAAGATTGTGTATTTCAAAAAATAAGAGATGATTCCAGTTTCACCACATAGCAAGGTCACGGGATTGGAAGAATGTTGCGTTCATTGCTTCCTTCATTTCGCTGACCCTGAAATAACTACAAAGTCTTGCAATGGACGGCATTACTGCATTATAGGAGCTTCAACCGGAAGAAGTACGAGCATGATACTCATACCTGCTGACTCTGTGTGGGCTTTGTAAGGAAGGGTGTTTGGCTTTTCTGGGGATCATCACGAAAGCCCGCATCAACACAAGTTGGAAAATCGTCGCATTTTAAGTGTTTGTTTGTATCCGTTGGATTTCTTCTGTTGTCACGATGTGTCGTGTGGACTCTACGTATCATAAAGTTAACTTCGCGTGATGACGTCATCTTATTGTGGCGTCATAATGACGCAAGGTCAGCAAAACTTGGCACTCAATCATGACGTGATCATGACGTTCTCCTCTCCAGTTCTTTTTCTTTCTTTCACGTCACTGTATCATGCCTGATGCAGGGTTTTGCTTTGAGAACAGTCGTATTCGTAGACTTATGAAGGTTCATCGAAGGGAGATGTTGCAACACCTTTTTTCAAGTATTGTTATCATCCCATTACATGTGTTAAGTGCTGCCTCGCGCGACCACGATGATTGACTAAGAACGATCGAGATAATCAAACCTTCCGATGCAATTGCGGGCAAAGTGCGAACATTGGGGAGTTTTAGACTACCGTTTGCAAGCGCTGCGGGCTTTGCGGGGGGAGCGGGTGCCACAAGAGTTTTTTTTTTTTTAATTGCGTTTGCCCTGCTGCGAACCGCAACGCACGATCGCAGCGACATCGTAGCCTGGAACCAGCGCTTGCGGGCCACATGCGGGCCGCCATCACCGCACGCGATTTCGGATTTTCTGCGTGCGGTCCGCGAACGCGAACGCTGACTCGCGTTACGACGCATGCGCACTGGCAGCGACCGCACCGCAAGGGCTCGCGGTGCGCTATTTTAAAACTCCCTATTACAGATTCTTTTAAAACTTGCGTGGCCGCTAGCGTTAACACTGTAAAATGCGATGGCACATCTACAAACACCGATCCGCGTCCCCGCTTGTTGATTGACGGCCGGTGCTCTATTCGCCGCTATTGGTATCAGTGTATATTGCTGTAATCTGACTTTCTGTTTATCGGCCGCAAGTAGCGGTTTCTGTCTTTCACACACCAACCGCTTCCTTCGTCAACGTCCCAACCATGTGACAATATAGAGGCTCTTACACATCAAAACATCGTAGTTGTGTTTCGTTTGAGAGTGTGTTGAGGCATGTGGCAAATCGAACTTTCAAGCTCACTCAGCCGAATACAAGTAGTATTTATTATTCGTGGAACTGCGTATTCGCGCCGACATAATCTCAAAGCTTTTCTTTTTGTTGCGCAAGAACCTTTCATCACTTTTATGAACCGATACAGCACTCCGTCAGGTTCTCCTCATAAAAATTTCAATAGCGGCAGTTCACTACCCTCTTACAGGGTCCTTGCACAGCATCATACTGTACTGTTTGGGAGTTATGCCCTCTGGAGGAGCTGAAAAAAAAGAGATTTATTACACAGTCAAGATCTTTGCACACATGAATGAAGATAGTGCTGGCAGGAGGTCCTCCGAGCCATTTTATAAAGCGAACTCGACTTGTCGCCAAAGTCATTCTATGGACATATGAATAGAGGTTCCTCCCACCCCATCCTTGTCCATTCAAACATTATTAAAGACTTCTACACACACACTCTCTCTCTCTCTTTCTCTAGTTTCATGAAAATTTCGCAGGCACTATAAGGTATTCAGTAGTCAGACATTGTTGCATCAATTCGAATTCGAAATTGAAGCTCAAATACGGTTATTATGCTTCTGCGCGTGCCTCTAGGTACGTTACTCTAATATGAAAGAAATCGAGAAAACGCCTTTATTTCACTTGCCACGCCGAGCTGGTCTATTGGTTATGGCACTCGAGTGCAATCTTGAAAGTCGAGGGACCGAGTCTTGTCTGCGGTGGCTGCTTCAAGCCCGGGTGCCTAGATTTAGGGGCACGTTAAAGAACCCCGGGTGGTCGAAATCTCTGGAGTCATCCACAACGGCGTCTCGCATAATCACCTCGTGGTTTCGAAAGGTTTAACCCCAGTTATTATTACTCTACTTGCCTGAATATAAATTTTTATTCCGCCGATTCATGAAGTCAGGCCAGTCAAGCATCCGAGTGTAATGCGATCTTAGGGCTCCAGAGGAGGAGACGTGCCAGAAAGGGGCATATACATGTTACTAAATAAATACAAACGCTTCGCTTCTGATATGCCACATCTGTCAGCGAAACGGCCTTTGTCTGCATTGCCCAAAGTGCGACGGAATGCGCCGAAGGCTTGCAGGTGATACCAAAATATTGTCAATAAACAGGAAAATGTTTGCCTTAAGGAACTTCTTGCTGTACGCATGTATTTTTTCGATGCTGATGACAACTTTTTGCAGTTTCACTTGCAGAAGAGTAATTATTTGAAATTCCTTACAGGCCTGTTGGCCGTTGTGTAAGGGGTTCTCGTGAATAACATCAGTGAGCAGAAAATGAAAAGGTGTCAAACAGAACAAAGAAACTGTACAGAATGAATTGAGCATTTCATACAGAACACGCACGTAATGCATAAATACATGGTGAATCAATACACGACATATACATAATATGAGTTATATATATATATATATATATATATATATATATATATATATATATATATATATATATATATATATATATATATATATATATTAAAATAGAGGTGTTGTACGTCGAGAAAGGTTCAGACGCAGCTTGGCAAAATGAGCTTTAACAGGCAGGTCTGGCTAATGGCGAACGGCGTGCGCGAGCTACTACTGCAGCCACCGATCATCGTCGTCTTCTTCATTGCCAGCAGAGCGTCCGTTATTCAGATTCATTAATTCATTACAATTACTCCCCGCGAAATAAGGAGCCATCCTGGCGACCTATGGACAATTAAACACGGGAGGGTCGTAGCAGGGCTTAAGTCTCGAGACGTGGACAATTTCCTGGCCACGACGACGTTGGTCAGAAGATGGTTCCAGTGGCTCGATGAGATAATTCACCGGTGACGTTTTTTGTAGCACACGATATGGGCCGTGATACTTGGGGACCAACTTGGTAGAAAGGCCAGGTGTAGCCGAAGGGACATGCAGCCAGACGAGTGAACCTGGATCGTAGGAAGTAGTGTTATTTGATGCGTCATGGTGGTGTTTTTGGCGTCCTTGGTCTTGAGTTGTGAATGATCTTGCCAGTTGGCGGCATTCTTCAGCGTATGTAGCGGCTTGAGACAAAGTCGTGGACTCTGAGGAGTCAGGTTTGTACGAAAGAATGGTGTCCATAGTGCAAGAAGGTTCGCGTCCGTAAAGGAGGGAAAAAGGAGAGAACCCAGTAGTGCTTTGAATGGCGGTATTATAAGCGAACGTGATAAACGGGAGCACTCGGTCCCAATTGGAGTGGTCTGACGAGATATACATAGACAGCATGTCACCAAGGGTGCGGTTGAAGCGCTCTGTCATTCCATTGGTCTGGGGATGATAGGCGCTTGTAGTGCGGTGAACGACGTGGCACTCACGCAGCAATGCTGTGATGACGTCTGACAAGAATACGCGACCACGATCACTCAGTAACTCCCGAGGTGCTCCATGCCGTAATACGATGTTGTGAAGAACGAAAGTCGCAACGTCCTTTGCTGTAGACGAGGGAAGGGATGAAGTTTCGGTTTCGGCATACCGCGTGAGATGGTCGACGGCAACTATGATCCAGCGGTTACCGTCAGCGGTGTTGGGAAGGGGACCGTAGATATCGATGCCGACGTGGTCGAATGGTCGGGACGGGCATGGTAAGGGTAGCAAGGTACCGCTGGCGTGACAAGGGGGAGTTTTTCGTCTCTGGCACGTCGAGCAGGCCCGAACGTATTGTCGTATAAAACGGTACATGCCACGCCAGTAATATCGGAGACGTATGCGAGAATAAGTCTTCAAGAAACCTGCGTGGCCACATTGGGGGTCGTCATGAAACGTGGAACAAATTTCGGATCGCAGATGACGTGGAATCACGAGTAGCCACTGACGTCCACCGGGTGCGTAGTTGCGTCGGTACAGCACGTCGTCGCGAGTGGCGAAGTGCTCGACTTGCCGACGCAATGTGCGAGAAGGGGGGGAAGCCGTGTGCCCAGCCAGGATGTCTAGAATCGAAGCAACCCAAGGGTCCTTGCGTTGCTCAGACGGCATCTCGGCGATGGTGACGGCAGTGGCATCACAGGTTAGACTTTCGCAGCAGTCCGGGTCAGGGGGTAGCGGCTAACGGGATAGGGCGTCTGCATCCGAATGTTTCCGGCCGGAGCGATAGACCACGCGAATATTATATTCTTGGAGGCGTAATGCCCATCGGGCGAGGCGACCGCTTGGATCCTTCAGTGACGACAACCAGCAGAGGGCGTGGTGGTCAGTCACGACGTCAAAAGGGCGCCCGTACACGTAAGGTCGAAATTTCTCTATCGCCCAAATAATGGCGAGACATTCCTTTTCAGTGACTGAATAGCTGGTTTCGGCTTTGCTAAGAGTTCGGCTTGCGTAGGCAACCACGTACTCTTGGAAGCCGTCTTTCTTCTGCGCAAGAATAGCGCCTAGCCCGACACCACTAGCGTCGGTGTGGATCTCTGTGGGTGCCGATGGGTCGTAGTGTCGCAGAATAGGCGGCGACGTGAGGAGGCGGCGCAGTTCATTGAAAGAATCGTCACAGGTGGCAGACCAGGCGGAAAGGTCTCTAGAGCCGGCGAGGAGCTTGGTCAAAGGAGCGATGATCGTCGCGAAATTGCGGACGAAGCGCCGGAAGTAAGAGCAAAGGCCTATGAAGCTTCGGAGCTCTTTCATGGTGGTCGGTTTGGGAAACGCTGAAACGGCTGTAAGTTTGGCAGGGTCAGGAAGAATGCCGTCTTTTGAAACCACGTGGCCAAGGATCATAAGCTTTCGAGCAGCGAAATGGCACTTCTTCAGATTCAGTTGCAGCCCCGCGGCAGAAATACACGCGAGGACTTTCTCGAGGCGGGTTAAATGGGTTGCGAAATCGGTTGAAAAGACGACAATGTCATCTAAATAACAAAGGCAAACGTTCCATTTGAGGCCTCGAAGGATAGAGTCCATCATCCGCTCGAAAGTAGCTGGTGCGTTGCAGAGGCCGAAGGGCATGACTGTGAATTCGTAAAGCCCGTCGGGCGTGATGAAAGCAGTTTTTTCACGATCGGCCTCTGCCATGGGTACCTGCCAGTATCCAGAGCGCAGATCTAAAGAAGAGAAAAATTCGGCTCCCTGTAGGCAGTCCAAGGCATCGTCAATGCGTGGCAGCGGATAGACATCCTTGCGCGTGATTCGGTTGAGACGCCGGTAGTCCACGCAAAACCTGATGGATCCGTCCTTTTTCTTCACCAACACAACTGGAGAGGCCCAGGGACTGCTTGACGGTTCGATTATGCCACGTGTCAGCATGTCGTCAACCTGTTCATTGATGGCACGGCGTTCGGTAGTCGACACACGATATGGACGCTGCCGTATTGGCGTCTCTTGACCGGTATCTATACGGTGAACAACAGATGACGCTCGACCTAAGGAAGGCTGATTGTCGTCAAACGAGGCTCGAAAACGCTGTGGGAGCTTGATCAGCTGTTCCTGCTGCCCAGGGGTGAGGTTACAATCAATGGACTTGCGGAATACATCTATAGGTTCATTAGCGTCCGTTGCGGGTGTAATGGCACAAGTCGGTAAAAATGGCTTGTCTGGATAGATCGGGTCTTCGAAAATACAATTTAAGGTCTCGAGGCTTCCCAGACACTCGCCGCGTAGCAGGATGTACGGACATGCAGAAACGTTGCACGCATAAAGTACCGCCGAACCATTGAAAAAGTTGATGACGGCAAACGGGAGGACGATGGTTCGGTGTTGCACACTAGCTATAGTTGGCTGGAACAGGAGCGTCGAGCTAGTGGCAGCAGGAGAAAACACAGGCACTAGGACGGCGGACAACGGCGCGATGCGGACGTCAGCTGCGGCAAACACTTTGGAGGGACTGTGGTGGTCGATATCAAGGCACGGATTCGTCAACGTGAGTTCAGCACGAGCGCAGTCGACGAGGGCCTGATGGGTAGAAAAGAAATCCCATCCTAGTATGACGTCGTAAGATGAACGTGGGAGAACAACAAAGTTGACGGCGTACCAAACATCTTGAATAAAAACGCGTGCTGTGCACTGAGCTGTCGGCGCGATGAAATGGGAGGTGGCTGTACGCAGAGCAAGATTCGTAAGCGGCGTTGTAACTTTTCTCAAATCGCGACACAGTTTTTCACTAATTACAGAAACGACGGCGCCTGTGTCGACAAGTGCACGTACAGCAACACCTTCTACTAGCACATCGATTTCGTTGGTCGGACAAAGAAGAGGTCTTAGAAAGTTCGACGACGACGCAGTTCTTGCCTCCGGAACTGCGGCTGTCAGTTTTCCTCTCGAGCGGGGCTCGTGCGCCGAAGCATCGGGGAGTCCGATCGGCGACGAGGCGGTAATGACCGGCGAGAATCGACAGGGCGTCGTGGGGACAATGAGTCGGTGATAGGAGAAGATGGTCGCCGGGGATTCTGGGCAGCCTGGTAATTTGCAGAATTCCCGTGGTCTGGAGGCTGGAAGTTACGACGGCGACAGTAGCGTGCTATATGTCCCGCGAAACCGCATGCGAAACATATGGGCCGATTATCCAAGGTGCGCCATGGGTTAACGACAGAAGGCGCAGGGGGCGAAACGGGATGGGGTGCCGTGTATGTAGGCAGCGTCGTAGGGTAGGAGGACCCGGTGCCCCTGTATGCGCCAGAGACAGGTGGGGCTGGGGGTCTAGTAACGACGGCAGCGTAGGTCAGCGGCGTAGGGACAGATGGCGATGGAGGCAGTGCCTGCGTGACCTGTGTCTCAATGACCTGGCGTAGACGTGGGTCTAACGATGTCACTGGCGCGGATGCTTCGGCCACAAGAGAAAGCTGACGCGCAACTTCTTCACGAATGAACTGCTTGATGTGGGGCAGTAAGACGGTGTGATCAGCAGCGACATCGTGCACGAGGGCGGAAACTTCAGCCGTATCTTCAGCGGCCCTGCGCGTCGAGACACGCTGCTTACGCAACTCGTCGTACTCCTGACAGAGCTGGACAACATCGATGATGGTCTGCGGATTCCGAGCGACGAGCATCTGGAAGGTATCGTCGTCAACTCCTTTGATGATTTGCTTGATTTTGTCGCGTTCGGTTAGAGATTCATCGACGCGCTTGCAAAGAGACAAGACATCTTCAATGTAACTTGTAAAGGTCTCGTCCCTGCGCTGGATTCGACTGCGGAGACGCTGTTCCGCGCGAAGCCGGCGCACGGCGGAACGACCGAAGACCGCGGCGATGGTGGTCTTGAAGGCGGACCAGTTGGTGATTTCGCCTTCGTGGTTCTTGAACCAGAGGCTGGCCACATCAGCGAGGTGAAAGCGCACGTTTGTGAGCTGGTCGCAGACGTTCCACTTGTTGGAAGCGCTTACGATTTCGTACTCGATGAGCCAGTCCTCGACGTCTTGTTCGTCGTTGCCGCGAAAAATTGGTGGGTCGCGTTGCCGAGGCACGCCAGTACAGTAGACTGTCGTTGGTAAGGCAGCTTGAGAAGGGCCAGGGGCAGTCATGGTGAACGGTGAGGGTAGCGTCCGATTGCGAAGTTCCAGGTTGATGGGAACCCCGGCACCTCCACCACTTAAAATAGAGGTGTTGTACGTCGAGAAAGGTTCAGACGCAGCTTGGCAAAATGAGCTTTAACAGGCAGGTCTGGCTAAAGGCGAACGGCGTGCGCGAGCTACTACTGCAGCCACCGATCATCGTCGTCTTCTTCATTGCCAGCAGAGCGTCCGTTATTCAGATTCATTAATTCATTACAATATCTATATATATATATATATATATATATATATATATATATATATATATATATATATATATATATATATATATATATATATATATATATATATATAGTGTTTTAATAGAGAATGACTAACCTAGGTGAAAATGTGCAATCGGTTGGTGGAAGGGTTGGACAATGTGGCTATGTTGTCTGCAAGGCTATTTCATAAGTTATTGGCTCGTGGGAGTGCCGGCATTCCACTTACTTGCTGTTGAATTCATTGCTTCTTTCCTGCCTGAGGCTACGGTCAAATTCTTTTTTCTAACCCTTTCCCCACCAAATTTTTTACTGTTTTTGTACTGCGAAAAAAAAATGAAGCATTACTAATGCAACCATGTATTTCCATGCCAAAACGTACGCTTTTGGCGGGTTTCTCATTCGTGCTACACCATCTGTTCAAGCGAGGATATCAGCAATATAAATCAAAGTATAGCTTGATTGCATCGACGAACCCGGCTCGTCTGCAGGAGGAGTGGTATAAAATGCGTGGAGCAGCTCCGCTCGTGTTCAGTAGTGAAACGGTTCGGGCGCTTGTGAGGTGCCTACTTGGTGTAATGAGTATAACCATAATTTATTAGCATCTACAACAACATCGAATCCGGCAGTGCCTAAGAACCTAAACGACGACACCTATTTAAATTAATTTTTTCTAATTTAGTGGTGCAGTGTATACGTGTACCATCCGTTTGTACACAGGCATTGTCCGAAGCCTGTGATGTTTGCCCGCTGCACACGGAGGTCGAATTAATAGTGCAACAAAATCCTGTTCAGTTAAAAATGGGTGAAAAGTTACGCCTCATTCGCGTACACGATCAAACTTCAATTCTGTGTTAGACGTCAAAACCGGTTTCTTGCTTCAAGGGACCCGAAAACTAAACTGTGACTTTGGGCTAACGAAGTGTTCTTCTTAGCACTATTGCACAAGTAACTTCGTGATTACATATATTGAGTACCATTGGGGAAAAGAACAGTAAAATTTTCATTTTTCGTGTATCACTCTTAAAATTCTGCACTTGTATGTCCCTGTTAGGTCACAGTTTCAAAACTATACATTTTCATATCTTGGCCGCGATGGCTTAATAAATATTCATTTATGCGCGTCGAAGTGCAAGGCTTAGCAAGGTTACACTGGTTCATATTGTTTAACAGAGAGAATATCAAGGGACGGTTGAAAATAACATTACAGGCGCTGACCCGCAACTAAGGGTAATTACATACTATCAGCAAACATACAGTGATGCCAAGAACACAGAAAGAACAAGCAATAGAAGATTGCATTGCACATCACACATGGTTGCTTCGCTCACATCAACGCTGTTCTTGCGCATTGTACAAAATGAAAGAAGGCAATTTAACGTGATACCATTGAAGAGTACATGTCGCAGAAGTAACGCTTTTGGTGTAGGCAGCGTTGACACTCAGCGAGAATCTGACGTTTACACATGTGACACAGTAAGATGATGTGAACGAATCTAATGAAACTATTTTCTTCAGATGCGAATTCAACCTGTTCTATTTATGTGGCAGAAACTTGTCTTACCTTAGAGCCGCATCATTTCTTAAATCTATCTTTGTGAGAAAAAAAAACATATACAGAGGCATCATGCTGTGAAAATAATGTTGCTATTCAATGCATGTAGCTTATATTGCACAGCAGAAGGGCAGGAGCCCACGAGGCGTCACACCATGTGAATTCCACAAAGAGTGGGCCATTTGTTTTGTTTTGTTTTGTTTCCCTGGGAGGCTAGCTCATACCCACTCAGGGGGATTGGCCAAGAAAGTGTAGTGCAGTTTTTCTGTGATCATTTTAACTAAGTGTAATGAATGGGCATTATAATAAGACTAATGTAAAAATAAAAAAAACATAAAAAGAGCAAACGAAAAAAAAATCAAGTTGAGCAATTTTGAGATTTGAGGTGTTATGATTACCACTCAGCTGCGTTTACTTCACTCTGCCCTGGGGAGTAATAAATAATTTTTTTGATTGAAGATCACAAAGGTATACGCTTGGTTGCCTGAATATAATCGCAAACGGCATTGAAAGCATCCCTGTGGCAATGTCCCAAAGCTGAGGCGCCAAAGCTGAGCGCCGTTTCCGCCGTCAATATAAGGCCTATTTTCCGAACTGGCATAACTAGTAACCTTTTTCTAAGTATCTCGTAGCGGCGACAATACAAAAAATAATGATCTAGTGATTCCATTTCTCCGCAGAATGCGCAGAGGGGTGATGTTGTCTGACCAGCTCTGTGTAGATACAGGTTTAGAGGGGGGGGACGACATCGAAATTTAGTAATTAAGACTTCGAGCTTTCTGGACTGACTCCAGTGGGGTTGCCATGGAAACATGAGGTGGTTATAGTCTGTCCGTGTAGTT
Source organism: Rhipicephalus microplus (assembly GCF_013339725.1). Taxonomy (NCBI): domain Eukaryota; kingdom Metazoa; phylum Arthropoda; class Arachnida; order Ixodida; family Ixodidae; genus Rhipicephalus; species Rhipicephalus microplus. Next base: position 78,680,568 of record NC_051168.1, read on the forward strand.
ACTTTTTCTATCGTATCAGTGGAGATTGCTGATTTTCGATATCTTAATCCGTGATATATTCAACATCTGGCAGTATGGACAAAACTGGCCCATCAAGTGCGGCTCGTGCAAAGGAATCGGCCAATTCATTTAATCTTAATCCACAGTGTCCCGGAACCCATAGTAATCTCAGGAGTCTCAACTGCGGGGGTACTAATGTTTTGAATGTGCTTAGAATTCGAGAGTTCTCTGAAGCCGTCAGAGCTGCACAAACTGAAAGAAAATCCGTCATTATTACTGCGTTGTTTTGATTTGATGGAAGTTTTCGAAGAGCTAAAATAATCGCCAAGAGCTCCGCTTCAAAAACTGAAGTAAAATCAGGCAGTCTCACTGAAAAGGACCAGTCAAGCAAATCAGAGGCAATGCCTACACCTGCCTTTTGATTATTTACGGAAGCATCTGTGGCTATTATATTTTTAGTTTCTGCATGCTCCAAGAAATATAATAATATGTTATTTAAAAATTTGAGGGATTGTAATTTGGCGTTTTGGGGGAATATATCATCATACTCCATAATAACATGACAATTCGAGTCATTAGTCTCACTTTCATTTCTAATGTTCACATTTATACTTTGTAGATTTTTTTGCACAAACATTATCTGAGGTGTGTGAAACCGTGGCCAATGAGCAAGAAAGAAGGCGTCTGGGTTTGCGATAAAAGCATATTGAGATCTACTTGCCGGTAAGCTATAAAATTTTAAAAATGCTTGTACGGTCAAAATTCTAAATAGACAAAGTAGTGTAGGCAGGCGCGCTTCCTGGTACAGTACGTTGATAGCCACAAATCTAGGGAGTCCCAGACACATTCGCAGTGCTTCTCGCTCCAAGACAACTAGAGGTTTCGTTTTATAAGCAGGGCCACTCTAGAATAATATGCAGCCGAATTCCATGATGGGGCGCATGTACATCTTGTACAACGTTATCAAGGTGTGCCTCCGTAATCCATATTTCCGGTTACTTAGCTTGTGTAGTAAGCCTGAAGCCCGCTGTGCTTTGGTAGTTATATACTCTATGTGTGGACTCCAGTTAAGTTCGTCATTATAAATGATTCCCAAATATTTTATAGAGTCTACTTGCTGGATGGGTTCCTGTTTATATAGAATGGAAATTGAAATTGGTTCTGCAAGCGGAAACGCCATGAGCGCGCTTTTGTTGACATTTAACGATAACGAAATCGACTGCAACCAAATTTCTAACATGTTAATATATCCTTGTAATTTAAGTTGTAGTGAGTAAATACCACAGTCAGCAGCAAAGAGTGCGATGTCATCAGCATAAATGTAGACAGTAACTTCTTGATCTGTTGGAATTGTGCTCATTAAAGCATTAAATAATATTGGAGATAAGACTGCTCCTTGGGGAACTCCGCGCGTTTGTTTAAATCTAGATGAGGAACATCCATCTTTGACGCAGTAGAATTCTCTTGATTTTAAGAATTCTGCCACCCACTCAATAAAATATTGTGGGAAGTTCAATCTCTCTAGCGTATTTAACAATATGAAGTGCTCCACACTGTCATACGCCTTGGCTATGTCAAGCGTTACTAAAGCAGCGTATTGCCTTCTTTTACGCGCGAGCTGTATTCGGCTCTCTAAATCAGCATGGGCACACCAAATTGAGAAATCACTACGAAAGCCGATTTGGTTCGGTTTTATTACTAAATTGTCTGCCATCCAGATACTTACTCGGCTATGTAGGACCCTCTCTACTAGTTTGACCATGTTAGATGTTAGAGATATTGGTCTGATATTATCGACTGTTAATCCTCCACCCACGCATTGCAAAGCTCTCCGACGTGATTAGTCATCGTTACCATCAGCAACAGAATCAAGAAATTGTGCAGCTGTGTGTGTTGGCTTACGAACGCTTTGTAATTATTTCGCTGATCAGCAGTAGAATGAATTATGGCGCAGTGGGCACTTAACGACTGCACTCGCAGTAGCAATGAGTTCCTGTAGTTTCCGACTGTCAATGCTACACGAACAGACGTTTCCAAGCGGCATGTCTGAGGTGTCTATTAGGTAGAAAACCCTGGAAAGAGAATGAGAGAATGATGCGCGCGGATCGAAATCACGCTACAATATTCTGCTATTTAGGGAGAAACTTAAGCGCCCTCCATCTTTTCTTGGTTTTCTTTAATGCGATAGTCTTTCTTGGCGACCTTCGACGCAAAAATTTTGGTCTGTCTGTCCGTCTGTCTGTCTGTCTGTATATTTGTCTGTTTGTGCACTCTCAACGGCACTAGGTACTTAAAACGGCCGACCTCATCCACAGCGTCCACCCACCAATGTTGTTCAAAGTTTAGCGTTCATACTTGTGCAATTATCAATTAAAAAGCAATTATTTAGCATGCCTGGGGCACCATAAAAACTCGTGTATATTCTCATGTGCGCCTTTTACTAGAACAGGCATACATAGGCAATATTAAGGACCGTAGCGCTTATCACACTGCGCTGACCATGCAACGCTTGAACGAAAAGGCGAGTGTTTTCAACACTTTGCTAAGACGAGACGGTGGTGGCACCTACCCGTCGCCTTGCTTTCTACACCGTATCACCTCTGATACGGGCGCGCACACCCGTCTCAGAGCGACGCACTTTGTTTTCCAAAAAAAACGGCCAGATGGCGCCCATGTCTCACGTGTGACAAGACTTGATGCGCTCGTTCGCTTCCGCTGCACTCTCGAGGCACTGTAACGTAGCGCCTTCAGAATACCGTTCACCGATTTTCTTGCGCAGGACATCAAATAAATGTTTTGTACACTCTCTCCACACGCAAGATTATCGTCTTTCGACGACATTTGCAGATTAACATGCAGATATGGGGTCAATTTTTTTGCTGTTTTTCAAGGCTAGGAAAATGTAGAAATGCGGCTGAATTAAATGTTTTTTTTTTTCGATCCAAGTCAATGCTGAGTGTCCGCTGAGTGTCCGCAAGTCTCGGTGGCTGTGCTTCAGCTCAGACCACTAATCCGTTGCTTTTCGCCATGCAGGTCCACAGTTTCTTCACTGGACTACTTTTGCCCGCAATTCTGGCCTTCCCCCAAGCTACAGCGATCGCAGCACACCGTTCCAGCACGCCCGGTGCGGGCCCCTGCCCTGCTCCGTCCGCGACCGATTCAGCGTGCCCAACAGCGCCGCCACTGCCCTTTTTGGTTTCCCAATCACCCTGGAAAGCGCTATCGTCAGCAACATCATCCACCAAGTCAGCTATAAAACCGCCCCTGTCGTCCCGCACGCTCTTTGGGCTCGGTGGCTGTGCTTCAGTGCAGACCACTAATCCGTTGCTTTTCGCCATGCAGGTTAGTCGAATGTCTCATTCTTTTGAAAAAAAAACTGGCAATTACTTTCTTATACAGCTACCGAGCACACGGTGTTGCGCTACAATTGTTGTTGAATGTGTTCATGCGATGCGGTCGCTTTTGCTTTTGGCGGGAGATATTGAAACCAACCCTGGCCCTCCCAGTATTGAGGACGTAATGAACGAGTTAAGAAAGCTATCGGCTGGCCAGTCGAAGCTGATTACCGATATGCTAGACCTTAAAAACCAGCTACTAACTACAGACAAAACCCTATCGGGCCTCAATAAACGTATGACTAATTTAGAAGGACATTATCACGCCATTTCAACCATCCGTACTGACCTGGACACTATAAAAACGGATACCACTGAAATGGCTAACCGGATTGACCGTCTCGCTGCACAGATGGATGATACCGAAAACAGGTCCCGTCGCAATAACCTGATCTCTTATAACATTCCCGACCCAAACCCTAAAGAAACATTTGCAGAATCTGAAGAAATCGTCACCCGTCATTGTCATGATCACTTGAAGTTCACCGTTGACCCTAATCACATTGAACTCGCACATTGCCTAGGACGCCACACAGGAGGCCATAATCGGCCACTCATTGTAAAATTCAATCAATTCAAAACTAAAAAATCTCTACTTTCTAATGGCCCCCAATTTAAGGAAAGCAATTTCAGTGTTGGTGAAGATTTCTCTCATCCCGTTAGAGTTGCTCGTAAAAAACTGATCGCCTTCGCTAAATCAAAATCTACTTCCTACTCATTGCGGTTCAAAACATTGCACATTGGTACCAAACGCTACGTGTATGACCACTCCGCAGATTCTGTTCAGGAAATGTTGTAGCAATTGCCCCATCATCAAAATAGGCCTCACCGCCCTCGATCCGCCCCTCGATCAAACTTATTGTTCTCTGCTATCTTTACTAACATACGCAGCTTTATTCCAAAACGTGACATTATTTCTAATCTGGTGTTATCATCTGATAGCAACCTTCTGATACTAACGGAAACGTGGCTTACTAGGGACGTGACTGACGGCGAGGTACTCGCTGACCTACCCAATTTTAGAGTGTTTCGAAACGATCGCAGCGGCACGAGAGGAGGAGGAGTACTCGTCGCTGTCAGTCACAACATATCCTGTTCGTCTATAAACATTGTGTCCGACCTTGAAATCTTGTGGCTTAAATGCCATGCCGCACCGCACTCAGTTTTACTTGGCGTTTGCTGTAGGCCCCCTCACAGTACTCCCGATTTTTCTTGTAAGCTCAATAATATACTAAGCGAAATAATGACCAAACACCCTAACATGCATGTAATTCTGTTTGGCGATTTTAGTTTTCCTAATATCGATTGGGCAAGCCAGCCTGCACCAGCGGCTACGTCAAGGGAATCGAACGACTTCCTTGATGTATGCCTTAACTTTAACCTATCTCAAGTTCTTACAGAACCAACCCGCGTTACCGATAACTGCCAAAACATTCTGGATCTTATATTAACCAGCTATCCCGAGTGCGTGTCCTCTATTGCATACCTGCCTGAAATCAGTGACCATAAAGTCATTCATGCTGACTTCGTGATTAAGCCTGCTTTAGCCCCTACCATAAAAAAAACTATCCGTTTGTATGATAAAGGAAATTACGAAGCAATTAACTCTGAACTAACGAATTTTTACTCCACTTTTGACACTGCCTTTTCTCATCATAATGTAACCGAAAACTGGTTGATTTTCAGAGATAAGCTAAACGAAATGGTTGATAAACACATTCCCCAAATTAACATCAATCCTAATACCGCCCAACCCTGGTTCAATAACGCACTGAAACGATTAGAAAACAAGAAAAAACGCTCCTTCCGCGCAGCCAAGTCCCGTAACACCCCTGATGCATGGAACAAGTACAAAGCCGCCGAATGTGCTTATCTGCAAGCCATACGTCACGCCAAACACTCATTCTTCCATTCGGACGTACCGAACATGCTTAAGAACAACCCCCAAAAATTATGGCAAGTCATATACCCACAGGACACGCGCAATATAACACTATGTAATGAGTTAGGGGATGCCCTAAGTGACACGGAATGAGCACGCGTGTTTAACGCCGCCTTCGCATCCGTTTTCACCCAAGAAACTGAGTTGTCATTTACCATCCCTCATGCGAACTTTGAATGTACCATGCCACCAATTACGTTTTTTTCCAGCGGTATTTCATCACTAATAGACAAAATCAAATTTTCTTCTTCAGCTGGTGTAGACAACATTACATCCAAACTCCTGAAAAATACTAAACATATCTGTGCAGCGTATCTGTGTCTACTATTTTCACAATCAGTTTCAACAGGAATGCTGCCTCCAGATTGGAAGCACGGAAAGGTCGTTCCAGTCCACAAATCAGGTAACAAACAATCACCATTAAATTATCGTCCCATTTCATTAACCAGCGTACCCTGCAAACTCCTCGAGCATATCATCTACACACATATGATGGACTTCCTTGATTCCAATAATTTTTTTCATCCTGCGCAGCATGGCTTTAGGAAAGGGTATTCGTGTGAAACGCAGCTAGCTATGTTTGTTCACGACCTGCATGTTAACCTCGACTCTAACCTTCAGACTGACGCCATCTTCATCGATTTCGCAAAGGCATTTGACAAAGTTCCTCATGAGCGCCTACTACTAAAGCTTGCCGCGTTGAATTTAAATGATGACGTATTAGCATGGATTAAAGAATTCTTGACTAATCGTTCGCAATCAGTTTTCGTCAACAATCAAATGTCTAACACTACCCCGGTAACCTCAGGTGTCCCTCAAGGGTCAGTCCTAGGCCCGCTTCTTTACATTAATGATTTACATTAATGACCTACCATTACATGTATCTTCTAACATACGCATGTTTGCAGACGACTGCGTTATTTATCGTAAAATAAACAACGTTTCGGATAACACGTCTCTTCAAACTGACTTACTAAGCTTACAGGATTGGTGTAACCTTTGGCTAATGGAACTCAACCCTAACAAATGTAAAACTGTTTCCTTTCACCGCCGTCGAAATCCGATAGTATTCCCGTACCAAATTGCTGACACAAACCTCGAATTAGTTCCTTCCTATAAATATCTCGGAGTAACCCTTTGTAGCGATTTAACCTGGGCAACGCATATTACGAACATCATTGCATCTGCTAACAAAACACTCGGGTTTTTAAAACGCCATTTGCGTCACGCTCCTAATAATGTCAAATTACTAGCTTATCAATCTCTCGTAAGGACGAAGATAGAATACGCATCAGCCATTTGGAGCCCGCATCAAGCATATCTCATCAATCAACTCGAGTCACTTCAAAATCGAGCCACACGATTTATTCATTCTACGTACTCTTACGACGTCAGCATATCAGCACTGAAAACAGAATCTGGCCTATCATTGCTTGCATCTCGTCGCCACATTTCTAGTCTTTCCCTTTTTCACAAGTTTTTTTACAGCTCGCTCGGCAGGCCACCATACATTCTTCCTCCGGCACGCATCTCCCATCGCACTGGTCACCCGCAACAAGTTGAGCGGCCGCGTACGCGCACCGTCACTTTTTCGTCCTCATTCTTTTTTCGTGCAGCTACGGACTGGAACGGCCTTTCTAACGAAATCACCGCCATAACCTGTCCTACCACCTTTTTGAACACCGTAACAAATTACCTTGCATTGTAAAAAAAAATGGCTTTCACGTTTTCATATATGTACCCACCCCTTATGTAATACCCCTTCAATGGGGTCTTTAAGGTAATAAAATGAAATGAAATGAAATGAAAATACAGTAATTGTTGCAGTGCAAATAAGTCGTAAAACTTAGCACATTTAATATTGGTGCCCGAGACACAAATGAAGCAGTTGCACTTACTGAAACATTCTTGAATACATTCAATGCAGCTTCCAAAGAACCTTCGCAGGGCTCTACATAGTCGTCTCCTAACCTTCCGGCATGTACTCTCGTTATTCGGGCTGTACATCCACTGCACTTGTCCCCTCCCAACAAGCGGGATTCGCTCCGTAGGTGAGCATGTCCCCTTGCATTCACCTGCTGTAGTGCACTGTTATATTGAACTAGTTTCCTTATTAACACACCTTTATACAAAACAGTCGTAACGAAATATTGTTATGAGCTCTGACACTTTGCTACGTGTAACTATGTTCAAACATTAGACACGTTTTTTTCGTTTTTAATGCTCCCTGATTTACTCAACGTGCATTGCTACTAGAACCCTAAGCTGTTCAGGGCACATAAAAAAATAAAGAGACCAATTGAAATAAAATTAAACAAATCACAACTATTAGGCCCTATATCACATGTCCACTCAGTAAAGATTCACCGCAACGAGTTAGCTGCATAAAATAAGAAATTTCACCCATACTTGTAGTAGCTTCAAACTATGTGCAACAATCGACGATGTCTGCCTAAAAATATTTTGCCCGTCTTAAAGTAGAGCATCATTTTGTAAGTTATTGTAAGTATAGGCTGGTTCTTCGTACTTTTGCATAAATTGCTATTATCCCTTTCCAAATATTTTTTTTCAGTGAAAAGACCCTTTAAGTGTTTACAAACACAGACCCTTGATGACGTTCGGTTTCATCCACTGGTGTGCTTTATTACCATCGGTAGGCAAAAAAAAAAGCTTTAGAAAAAAGCCCGCTTCTTTTTAAGTGTGAATGCACTTTATAAGCGACCCTGAATCCGACGTCCGCGGTGCGCCTCCTCCTCTTCCCTATCAACGGCGCGAGGAGCGGAGAGGAGCGTCTGTAGCAACGGCGCAGCGGCGTCGCACTCCACGTGATTGCGCGCGCTCCGCCCTCCGCTCTGTGGCTGCGCGCGCCCGCGCAGCCACGACTTGCTCGAGATCGGCAAGTCGTCATAGGTATGGATTCATCACAGGCATTAACCTCGACTGCGATACCTCCAACAACGAGTAAAACACAATCGAATGCGTGCATTGCACGAGTAGTTGAAGATGTCACGTCGGTTGAAGACAAGGCAGTGGGGCGAAGGGTCCGTGATGCCGAGCGCAAACGGGCGAAGCGAGCCGCGGACATAAACATCGTTATAGTGCGAATTTACTCTAACGTATACGCGTAAACTCACCAAGATTTCCCGGGAGGGTCTAGTAGTTCCTAGAAATCTCAATGTGATCACACGTGGCAGTTTACATTAACTCACTGTCGAATGCCAACGGATTTTACCTTTACTCCCCGTCATAGCATCACCCCGTGCATTCGCACTTAACCGTGCTCACCCTAGGGGAAATACTTGGGAGTTATTTATACACTTGCCTTCTCTTACTTGGCAAAATGTTTTCAAAAAAATGTTCTTTTGAGCTACATAAAATGATAAAAAATTCCTTTGAGCTTTACGCACGTTTCCTGTGGAAAGAGAAACTTCTTTTTTTACTTTCGAAAAAAAACTTGAGAACAAGTTTTAAAGTTAGGAGCAGGTAGACGAATTGACCGGAAGTTTTTTGGGGCAATCTTGAAACCGTCCATAGAATATTTAACTTCTGAACATCATTTTACGATAACGTCTATCGCTTACCACAGCGCTCCAATAAACATATACCACGGTTGAAAAGAAACAAATATTAGCTGGTTTACATTTGGATTGTAAGTGCTCGCGTTGCTTGCCACGTTTAACAGTCTTCCTTCGCTGCTAAACTTCGGCAAACACAAAATTAATGCCAACAGTATCTTTTTAGCTCTCTTACGCAGCTAAAATGTGCAATGCCTCTTTTATTTGTCATTGCTTCATCAAGCAGTAGGTATTCCACGATTTCACTTGTTCACTTTCTAAGTGGCATAGCAAAAACAGCCCTGTGGCACTGCAAGAGAGAAAATTTCCCAAATGAAACCTTAATCACAATGCATTATTAATTTTTTGTGCTATAGCCACAAGTCGTGGAAGTGGAAGTGATTCGCAATGCCGAATGGGAAATACGTCTAACAAAGCTGCCCTATTTTGTAGGTTGATGTGTACTGAGGTCCCTAGGTAAGGAGAGACAATGAACAATGTTGCAAAAGTCATGCATATTTAGCGCGTTTTCTTTTAGTGATACTTTCAAGAACTGATAACGAATTCATTATTATTAATAAAGCAAAAAGGATACTGCTATTATCAATAATAACACACTGCTAATAAGTTAACAATGTAAGTTATTGTAACTCACCATGCGTATGATTAAGGCAAAGGACGCTGCAGGTGACAATCATCCACAGCAATAATATCCTCATTACGAAGCCTCAAGATATAATTACCCTGATTTGTGATGGGCAATTTTTTCCGTTTGTTTTGTGTTTCTTAAACTTATTACACCTTCACAGCAGCTGATGACTTAATGAAGGCTCTAGACTATCACTGTGTACAACGTATGCCATTCTCCAATCACAGCTTTAAACTACTATGAACTCTTTGCAGATGGGCATGCCAGAGCAGGCGGAACGAGTAGTTCATGTATTACAAAGAATAATGCTGCCTCGTACATTAAACACTGCTTCCTTTTTTACAGTGGTATTGCATTGTGATTTAGTGTACGAGGCACGACGGTTATCTTTTGTCTTAGAAAAAATATTAATCTGTTTCACCCCATAATACAAAAGAAGATAGAAATACGTGGATGAGTGTTCTATTGATTTCTTGGCGCTGATAAGCCAATCGTCACGGCCTTTTTCACAGAACGATGTTGATTACGTTACGTTCACTGTGACCGGACAAAGTAGGAGGACGTCACCCATACCTGCACAACTGGTAAACGTGCTAAAAGTGCTATACTTTTCTGAGTTGTAGCGGCCACGCATGCCACGCAAGCGTCGTATAGGTTGAAGGTCGTCGCATGACGCTTTTTCCGTTCTGTCCTTTTGGCTCCACAGAATGGGTCTATTGTGGTTTTAAAATATGTACAGAACAAGTTTTTCTGTGTCAAAGACACAAATTCAAAGGCTTTTGTCTATTGTGGTGAAATTGCACTTATAAACCGATATTAGATCTGAAACAATGGACACTACAAAATGAACACTCGCCGCAAGGCCTTCGCTTTCACCTACACGAAGGTTATTTTTGGTGCCTGTGCTGTCTTTTATTGACTGCATAGAATGCCTTTCATTGTAAAATAAATTCAGATGAAGCCCACAACCTGCAGAATAAGCTTGTAGCACGACAGGGAACAAATTCGCACTGCGAAAAATTGCACAGTTACAGCAAAATTCCTGCTTATATGCTTCGCGGGATTGCCTCGGTCATTTTTTGCATCGCGATAACAAGCAACATGTTTCTTTTTTTTCATACTGTGTCTGTTAGAGTCGTTGATTCATAAACGCACACTACGTTGCGACTGTCTAAAAAGTATTGCCGTATTATGAAAGCTCGTTTACTCGTATAGCGCCGCCAGACACGCCAACCGTACTCTGCTTGGAGGCACGAAGAGTACATTTTGTGTCCTACAAAAGCAAAAATCGCCATCTGGGTTGCTACTTTCTTAATGGAGCAGGGTCGGTGTTTCGTCGTGGCCTATGTGGAGCTTCGGCCAGTGCTAATTTACTAACTCTGGCGTAACTATAACAAAATATAGTTACAGGGGAGAACCTTCTTAGGGAGAGGGTGGTGTCCCTCGTACTAGTATGTTGTTGT
>NC_051168.1:78696570-78804070 GCF_013339725.1 Rhipicephalus microplus
GACGCTATGATGAATGGGCGACGTGGCCTGGCTCATACGCCATATTTATTCTAAAAGCACTTCTTCCTCATCTACTTCTCCTAAACACCCCTGCCTTCTTACGTCATATATATATATATATATATATATATATGTATATATATATATATATAACGCGTAATTCGAAGGTCGTAGGTTCGATTCCTGCTTACAGTTGGTAATTTTTTTCATCCACTTTTCTTTCTTCTTATTTACATTCTATTAATGTAATAACTTCCCCTGTACATTCCTTGGCATTACTGTCTGTTATATCTCATTATATTGTGTTAAAAACACGGAAAACGAGCCCTTAGGTATACACTTCTTTCCCTTATTTTATGTATATATATATATATATATATATATATATATATATATATATATATATATATATATATATATATATATATATATTGTCACGTCGCTCCAGGGGGTGTCGGCAAGGTTTATTGACGTCTGAGCAACAGGGCTCTAACCAAGCGCGTCGGTTGGGCTTGTTTGCCAGAGCAGGGGAGCCCACGCGCACTTCTTTCTTCTCTGTGGTGTGAGCCTTCACCTTGGCATACGACCCACTACTAGAAGTAGGTGGCAATATTCCTCCTCAACAAAAAAAGAAAGAGCATCGTCCCGATGCTGTAAAGTTATTGGAAAAAAAAAACCAAAACAAGGTAGCTTAAACAATGAATAAGGGCACCAATAATCAAATGTTAGACGCGATGACCAATGATGAGGCAATTATCGGAGCACAAATAAAAAAAACACAGGAAAAGTGGTCTTTTAGGAGCGCGCAAAAAAAGGCTTCATGCGCACCACGTTAACTATGTAAGAGGTCGGTTGTTTTCGTTGTACCCATCGTGACGACGTAGCTCCGGAACCACTTCGTAGTTTACGTCGCTCACGCGGCGTAATACTTTATACGGACCGAAGTATCTGCTGAGCAACTTTTCGGAGAGGCCACGGCGTCGAACAGGGGTCCAAACCCAAACTTGGTCTCCCGGACTGTAAGATACGTCATTGTGACGCATATTGTAACGTCGTGCATCGACCTGTTGCTGCTGACCAATGTGTAGCCGGGCGAGCTGGCGAGTTTCCTCGGCACGCTCTGCAAATTCTTCTGCGTCAGTTGTTAATTGATCGGCGCCTTCACAAGGAAGCATCGCATCCATCATCGTCTGAACTTCGCAACCGTAGAGAAGGCGAAACGGTGTAAATCGGGTTGTTTCTTGAACGGTGGTGTTATAAGCAAACGTCACATAAGGCAAAATGCGATCCGATGTTTTGTGTCGGACGTCGATGTACATGGAGATTATGTTTGTGACTGTCTTATTTAGTCGCTCGGTTAAGCCGTTGCTCTGCGGATGGTAAGCAGTCGTCGTTCGATGCCTAGTGTTACTCAGTCAAAAAACTTCATCAATGAGCTGTGCAGTGAACGCTGTTCCTCTGTCGGTTATCACTGTAGATGGAGCACCGTGGCGCAGAACAATGTGGCACATGAAGAACTGTGCTACCTCAGAAGCCGTGGCTCGTGGTATCGCCTGTGTCTCAGCATAGTGGGTCAAATGGTCAGTTGACACAATGACCCATTTGTTGCCATCGGACGATAAAGGAAATGGGCCGAGAATGTCCATGCCGACTTGGTCAAATGGCTTGTGGGGTGGATCAATTGGCTGAAGTAATCCAGCCGGCTTGCCTGGTGGCGACTTTCGACGCTGGCATTCACGACAGCTTTTGACGTACTGCTTCATGCTTGCCGAAAGTCCGGGCCAGTAGTACGCCTCACTTACTCTGGCGAGCGTTCGCGAGTAACCTAGATGACCAGATGTGGGCTCGTCATGACACGCGGAGAGGACTTCGTCCCACATGTCCTTCGGAACAACGAGGAGGTAAGCGCGGCTCGTAGAACGGGCGTTTTTTTTTTTTTTTTTGTACAGGACATTATCTCGGAGGCAAAAAGACGTCACGACGCGAGATAGATGGCGAGGTATAACGGCGCTATGACCCTCCAGATAGTCGATGAGCGGTCGAATCTCTTCATCCTCTCGCTGGCGTCTGCTCAAGTCAGATGAGCTAAGGGCGCCCAGGAAACCGTCATCGTCCTCTTCTTCTTGATTGACTAAAGGTGCACGCGACAGCGTATCAGCGTCTTCATGCTTCCGTCCAGACTTATATACGATGGTCACATCGAATTCCTGTAGACGCAAGCTCCATCGCGCCAGTCGTCCAGAGGGATCACGAATGTTTACCAACCAGCAGAGGGCATGGTGGTCCGTCACCACTTTAAGTAAACGACCATAGAGGTACGGGCAAAATTTGGTCATCGCCCACACTACTGCGAGACACTCTTTCTCTGTGGTCGTGTAATTCACCTCGGTACGGGACAGTGAGCGGCTGGCATAAGCTATGACTCGTTCTTTGCCGTGTTGATGTTGGACGAGCACTGCGCCGAGGCCGATGTTACTGGCGTCAGTGTACACCCCTGTGTCAGCATCATCGTCAAAATGCGCAAGAACAGGGGCTGACTGCATCCGCTGTCGTAGCTCGGCAAAAGCAGCCTGTTGTTCGGTAGCCCATACAAACGGTGTGTCGTCGCGTGTAAGTCGAGTCAAGGGTTCCGCTATCTTCGAAAACCCTCTAATAAATCGTCGATAGTAGGCGCACAAGCCCAGAAAGCGCCGAACAGTCTTTTTTGTCTGTAGGATGCGGAAACGCGGCTACAGCGGCAAGTTTGTCGGGGTCGGGTCAGACTGCTTTCGCATTGACTACATGGCCAAGGAATTTGAGCTCTTCATAACCAAAGTGACACTTCTGCGGTTTGAGTGTAAGATCTGCTGATTGAATAGCCTGTAGCACACTTCTGAGGCGGTCAAGATGTTGCTGGAAGGTTTCAGAAAAAACGACAACATCATCAAGGTATACGAGACAAGTTTGCCACTTCAGACCAGTAAGCACAGTGTCCATCATTCGCTGGAAGGTTGCGGGCGCTGAGCACAAACCAAAGAGAAGGACTCGAAATTCATACAGGCCATCAGGGGTAACAAAGGCCGTTTTCTCGCGGTCTCGCTCGCCAACCTCAATCTGCCAGTACCCGCTTTTTAAATCCAAAGAGGAAAAATAGTGGGCGCGGCGTAATCTGTCTAACGAGTCATCAATGCGTGGCAGCGGGTACACGTCCTTTTTAGTCACGCTGTTCAGCTTCCGGTAATCGATGAAAAAACGTAGCGTTCTGTCTTTCTTCTTGACTAGGACGACCGGAGAGGAGCACACACTGTCGGAAGGCTCGATGATGCCGTCGTCAAGCATTTCTCGAACTTGCGTGCGAATGGCTTCTCGTTCTTTCGCTGACACACGGTAAGGCTGTTGGTGTACTGGGCGGGCGTCGTCGTAAGTAACGATTGTGTGCCTAGTGATCGAAGTCTGGCGCACCTTGAAGGAAGCAGCGAAGCATGACTTGAATTCAAGCTAGAGTTTTCGCAGTGCTGTCTGGTTTTCTGGTGTGAGGTTGGAATTAATATCGATATTGTTCAGAGACGTATCGGCGGCCTCCACTGCGTCCGACGAGAAGCAGATGGGAACAGTTCCTAATTCATCTGCAAACGCTAACGAAGTGCCGCGAAAAAGGTGTCGGTGTTCGTTGCTGAAATTCGTAACGAGCAGTTGAGATCGGCCATCACGTAGCTGTATGATACTCCTGGCTACACAAACACCTTGAGTCAGCAGGTGTTCAAAATTACTTTCTGCAATCACTTCACCATTTCGCAATCCATAGCATGTGACGTCGACAATAACACTGGCTCTCGGAGGAAGCGTTATACTTTCAGTAGAAACACGAAGAACGTCGGCACGTTGTTGGTCGCCCTGCGTGTCGATTGCCCGGTCGGCTGAGAAGGTGATGCGATTCTTTTGAAAATCAATGACAGCCCCATACTCCTGCAGGAAGTCAACACCAAGAATAACGTCGCGTGAACATTCACGGAGCACAAGGAAACTTCCTACAAAAGTATAACCGCAGACCCGAACTCTACTCGTGCAGGTTCCAAGCGGAGAGACGGTGTGGCCACCAGCCGTTCGAATCACGGAGTCATACCAAGGCGTGATTACCTTCTTTAGTAGTCTGGTCGTTTTCCCACTTAGTATCGAATAGTCAGCCCCGGTATCAACTAAAGCACCTACTGCATAGCCGTCTATCAGCACCGGTATATGCAGAGAAAGCCGCGCATATCGCTCAGTCGAATCTACACCCTTTACTGTTAGCGTCGATCGGAGGTCTTCAGCACGTCGACTGCCAGCGACCTCGCCTCAAAGGGTCGCTTGCATAAGTTTTCCCGGCGGGGACTGGGGGACCACGCGCCAGCATGGCGCTGTGGCGAAGATGAAAAGCGCCTCGGCGACGGTGAGCGCGGCTGCCGTCCAGAAGGCGGTGGCATGCACTGTTGAGCCAGGTAGTCCTCAATGTCCCGGGGTCGCTGGCCATACCGAGGAGGCGCTGAATATACTGAAAAGCCGCGCAGCACGAGGCGGCGGTATGGACAGTGGCGGTACAAATGGTCCGCTTCACCGCAGTGGAAGCACAAAGGTCGGTGATCAGGAGTGCGCCAAACATCAGATTTCCGAGGCGAAGCACGTCTGTCGTCAACGCAGTGTGCTGGTTGTTCCGCAAGATGCACAGGGCTGGCGTAAACGAGGGGTGGGGACGTGCGTGTGTTCTCGTAGTACCGTAGAGGCTGCGCCGACTGAAGTGAAACCGTAGGAGGTGCTTGAACAAACAGCGGGGAAGATGAAGCTGGGCGCTTCAAGACTTCCGCATAGGTCGCACGGTGGTAGTCAGCTGGGGCGGGTGTGGCGTTATTCAGACTCACAGGGTCACGAAGGGCATGATGCAGCTCGTCCTTGACGATGCTTGCTATAGAACTCACCGTAGGTAGTCTTTTGGGCAGCCTTTTGCAGCTCCTCGCGTACTATAGAGCGGATAAGGTCGCGCAGACACTCGGTGTTGCTCCCAAAAGTCGTGAGAACTTGAGCAGTGGACGTGTTCACTTGCCACTCATACAGGGTGGATCGATGCTGAAGCATCTTTTCCATTGTGACGGCTTCGGACAAAAACTCGGCGACCGTGTTCGGAGGGCTCCGTACCAGGCCAGCGAAAAGCTGCTCCTTAACTCCCCGCATCAGGTGACGCACCTTCTTTTCTTCTGCAATACTCGGATCAGCCCCTCGGAACAGGCGCGTCATATCTTCCACATAGGTGATGACAGTTTCATTGGGCATCTGGATGCGGGCCTGGATCGCTCGCTCCGCTCGTTCGTGGCGATCAGCACTTCTGTAAGTATCCAACAGCCGGCGGCGGAATTCGGGCCACGATGTCATCGGTTCCTCGTGATTCATGTACCAGGTACGTGCTCCATCCTCCAAATAGAAATACACGGGCCGTAGTTTGGCTGCGTCGTTCCAGTCGTTCAAAGCAGCCACGCGTTCGAAGTCGACAAACCAGTCCTCGACGTCTTCGAGCTCGGTGCCATGAAACGGTGTCGGAAGCTCTGGACTTTCGAGGGTGTACCGAGTCACCGGGGGGTTTTCCATACCTGTTAAAGTGGTTTGAATTGACGTGCTCATCATACTGGGGTGAACTGTAGGGTCAGCTTCAGGTGGCAATCCCCTGATCCTGCGGCTGGTCCGATTAATGGGAGCGTTGACTCGCACTGGGCTTGTGGTGCCGCTTCCAGGAGGGGCCTGAAACATCCGTGAGGGGCTACCCAGCACCTCCACCAATTTTCACGTCGCTCCAGGGGGTGTCGGCAAGGTGTATTGACGTCTGAGCAACAGGGCTCAAACCAAGCGCGTCGGTTGGGCTTGTTTGTTGTTGTTGTTGTTGTTTCCCTGTAGAAATGGCTCGTACCCAAAGAAGCGGATTGGCCGATTTTAAGGTGAATTTGCCCTAAACTTTCAGCATTGTGTCATTCCTACAATTTTTTTTGTAACTTAATTTTGATTTGAAATACCGATATCAAGTTTGCAGAAAAAAAAATAAGAAAAATTTTGAGACAGCAATTTAGCAAGAAAATCGTTTAGTCGCAGTGATGTATTCTTGAACGGCGAATAAAACATCCCTGTGGCTGAAACCCAGTGTAGAGGCTCCAAATGAAAGAAGATCAGGCTGTGATAGTTTCAAGCCCAGTCTTTGAAGAGGTGGTGCTAGTATGCTTTGCCTGAATAAATTGAAACGGCGACAATGTAATAAAAAATGACTGATCGTTTCCTCTTGATTACAGTAAATGCACATAGGGGAATTCAATATGCCTGATCTATGCAAGTAAAAATTGAGGGAGGTAACGCGGCAACGAAATTTCGTGATGACAACTTCCATCATCCTTGATTTAGTCAGTTCACTGCGCCAGGGAAATAACAAGTGTTTGTACTCTGGAGAAGCCGTCAGTGCAGGGTCAGATAAATTTTGCCTGATTTTAAGTGTGCGAAATCGCGCCACCGTAATGTATACTGTATGGGGGAAAATAGGAATAATTGGTGTCGAAAGGGATGCCTTCGCAAGAGAATCAGCTATTTCGTTTAACAACAAACCTTTGTGCCCTGGTGTCCAGATTAAATGAATACTTCGGAGATGACAGGGGATCAACGATTTAAAAAGTTTCACTATAGGTGAGTGACCAGATGCAGAGAAGAGCACACTGATAATGAATCAGTTATGACTGCTACAACTGGAATGGAAATATTTACCTTTCGCAAAGCTAACATTATTGCCATGAATTCAGCCAGAAAGACAGGAAGAAAGTCCGGTAAGCGAAGTGAAAATGACCAATCAAGTACGGGGCAATATATTCCAACGCCTGATTTTTCATGTGATTGAGATGCATCCGTTGCTATAATAACATTTGTTGGCAGAGTACTTAAATGGTCCTGCAATAAACCATTTAAAATGCCTGTAGGTAATAGCTTTGCGTGAGTTGGGAAGATATCATGGTAAACAATTTCTGGAGAATTTTGTTGCTCAGTTAAAGGCTTGTTTGCCAGAGCAGGGGGGCCCACGCGCACTTCTTTCTTCTCTGTGGTGTGAGCCTTCACCTTGGCATACGACCGACTACTATAAGTAGGTGGCAATATATATATATATATATATATATATATATATATATATATATATATATATATATATATATATATATATATATAAATATATATATATATATATATATATATATATATATATATATATATATATATATATCATCAGCCTGACTACGTCCACTGCAGGACAAAGGCCTCTCCCATGTTGCGCCAGTTAACCCGGTCCTGTGCCTGCTGCTGCCAATTTACACCCGCAATTTTCTTAATCTCATCTGCCCACCTAACTTTCTGTCTCCCCCTAAACCGTTTCCCTTCTCTGGGAATCCAGTTAGTTACCCTTGTTGACCAGCGGTTATCCTGTCTACGCGCTACATGCCCGGCCCATGTCCATTTCTTCTTCTTTATTTCAACTATGATATCCTTAACCCCCGTTTGTCCCCTAATCCACTCTGCTCTCTATTTGTCTCTTAAGGTTACACCTACCATTTTTCTTTCCATTGCTCGCTGCGTCGTCCTCCATTTAAGCTGAACCCTCTTTGTAAGTCTCCAGGTTTCTGCTCCATAGCTA
The DNA here is from genome assembly GCF_013339725.1 of Rhipicephalus microplus. Taxonomy (NCBI): domain Eukaryota; kingdom Metazoa; phylum Arthropoda; class Arachnida; order Ixodida; family Ixodidae; genus Rhipicephalus; species Rhipicephalus microplus. The sequence goes on from NC_051168.1 coordinate 78,704,234, forward strand.
AGTACCGGCAAGATACAGCTGTTATATACCTTCCTCTTGAGGGATAGTGGCAATCTACCTGTCATAATTTGAGAGTGCTTGCCGAATGTGCTCCACCCCATTCTTATTCTTCTAGTTACTTTAATCTCGTGGTTCGGCTCAGCGGTTATTACCTGCCTTAAGTAGACATAGTCCTTTACAACTTCAAGTGCACTATTACCTATCTCGAAGCGCTGCTCCTTTCCGTGGTTGTTGTACATTACTTTCGTTTTCTGCAGATTAATTTTAAGACCCACCTTTCTGCTCTCCTTGTCTAACTCCGTAATCATGAGTTGCGACTCGTCCCCTGAGTTACTCTGCAATGCAATGTCATCGGCGAAGCGCAGGTTACTAAGGTATTCTCCAATAACTCTTATCCCTAACTGTTCCCATTCTAGGCTTCTGAAAACCTCCTGTAAGCACGCGGTAAATAGCATTGGCGAGATTGTGTTCCCCTGCCTTACACCCTTCTTGATTGGTATTCTGTTTCTTTCTTTATGAAGCACTATGGTATCAGTTGGACCCCTATATATTTCTTCCAGAATGTTTATGTATACTTCATCTACGCCCTGATTCCGCAGTGTCTGCATGACGGCTAATAATTCTACTGAATCAAACGCCTTCTCGTAATCTATGAAGGCTATGTATAGTGGTTGGTTATACTCTGAGCATTTCTATATTACCTGATTGATAGTATGAATGTGGTCAATTGTTGAGTAGCCTGTTCGAAATCCTGCTTGTTCCTTTGGTTGATTGAATTCTAATGTTTTCTTTACTCTGTTAGCAATTACCTTTGTAAATAGCTTGTATACTACAGAGAGCAAGCTGATCGGCCTGTAATTCTTCAAGTCCTTGTGATCATCTTTCTTATGTATTAAGATGATGTTAGCGTTCTTCTAAGACTCTGGTACTCTTCCCGTCAGGAGGCACCTCGTAAACACGGTGGCTCGCTTTTCTAACACAATCTGTCCTCCATCTTTCAGCAGGTCTGATGTTACCTGATCCTCACCAGCAGCTTTGCCTCTTTGCATGCTCTCCAAAGCTTTCCTGACTTCTTCTATCATTACTGGTGGGGTGTCGTCTGAGTTACTGCTAGTTCCTATAGTATTAAGGTTGTGGTTGTCTCGGCAACTGCACAGATCTCTGTGAAACTCCTCCACTATTTTAACTATTGTATCCACATTGGTAGTTATTTTGCCTTCTTTGTCCCTTAGTGCATACATCCGACTTTCGCCTGTCCCAAGTTTCCTCTTCACTGCTTTGACGCTTCCTCCGTTTTTCAGAGCGTGTTCAATTCTCTCCATGTTATACCTTCTTGCATCGCATACCTTACGTCTATTAATCAACTTCGAAAGCTCTGCCAGTTGTATTTTGTCTGTTGTACTTGACACTTTCATGATTTGACGCTTCTTAATTAGGTTCTTCGTTTCCTGGGAAAGCTTGCCAGTGTCCTGTCTAACTGCCCTGCCTCCAACTTCCACTGCACACTCCGTAATGATACTCGTCAGATTATCATTCATTGTATCTACGCCAAGGTTGGTTTCTTCACTAAGAGCCGAGTACCTGTTCTGCAGCGACACTCTGAATTCCTGTACTTTCCCTCTCAGTGCTAGCTCATTGATTTGGCTTCTTGCGTATCAGTTTCTGTCGTTCCTTCTTCAACTCTAGGCGAATTCGAGACCGTACCATTCTATGGTCACTGCATCGTACCTTGCCAACCACTTCCACATCCTGTACGATTCCTGGGTGTGCACTCATTATGAAGTCTATTTCGTTCTTATTTTCGCCATTAGGGCTCCTCCATGTCCACTTGCGGTTTTCTCGTTTTCGGTAGAAGGTATTCAAAATCCGCAAATTATTGCGTTCTGCGAACTCTACTTGTAGCTCTCCTCTAGCGTTTCTAGTGCCGATGCCATAATCTCCTACTGCCTGGTCTCCAGCTTGCTTCTTCCCTACCTTTGCATTAAAGGCGCCCATCACTATAGTATACTGTGTTTTTACCTTACTCATTGCCGATTCCACGGCTTCATAGAAGCTTTCAACTGAGGCGTCATCATGGCTGGATGCAGGCGCGTAAGCCTGTACTACCTTCATCTTGTATCTTTTATTCAGTTTAAATACAATACCTACCACCCTTTCATTAATGCTATAGTATTCCTCTATGTTGCCAGGTATGTTTCTGTGAATTAGGAACCCCACTCCCAGTTCTCTTCTGTTTGCCAAGCCCCGATAGCAAAGGACGTGCCCATTCTGTAGCACCGTATAGGCCTCATCTGTCCTCCTAACCTCACTGAGCCCTATTATATCCCATTTAACACCCTCTAGCTCCTCTAATAGTACAGCTAGACTTCCCTCACTAGGTAAGGTTCTAGCGTTAAACGTTGCCAAGTTCAGGTTCCAATGGTGGCCTGTCCGGATCCAGAGATTCTTAGCACCCTCCGCTGCGTTGCAGATCTGACCACCGCCATGGTCAGTTGCTTCGCAGCTGCTGGGGACTGAGGGCCATGAGTTATTTGACGTATGCATGTGGGAGGTAGTGACCAGATACTGCACCAGGGTGGCCAATCCTTCTCTGGTGAGGGAGTGCGTTCCCGGCGGTGGTTATCGGTGAGGCCACACGCCAGGCCTCTTAATGCAGTTGCATCAACACGCGGATTTTTTTTTAATCTGGTTGGGAACTGCGCGGCACCGGGATTTGAACCACGGACCTCTTGCATGCGAGGCGGATGCTCTAACCACTACGCCATCGCCGCATTAATCTTGTCGCCGCACCATCGCCGCATTTATATATATATATATATATATATATATATATATATATATATATATATATATATATATATACACGTCGTTGATACTAGCAGCCGACATGCTGACAGCTAAGAAGTGTGGTTTGGTTCACCGGTCACAATGCCGTAAAAGTAGCAGTAAACAGGATACTGTATCACTGGAAGAAATTAAAGAAACTGAACAGCATCGTCAAAGGGCCGTCTTGATTTCCATCTATCCTTTATTGAATAAGGCCAGCTATACAGTACTTGAAGAAACAAGTGAACGAAATCTTTTTTTTTTATCTTTTCATAACGCAACACTGTGAAAAGGGTTTCTTGCGATATATGCTAAACCTTATCTGCTAAAAGAGGACGGCTGCGCAAGCGAAGAAACCAATTGAAGTGCACGTCGCATTCCATCTTTCGTTTATTCATACACATTTATTTGTGCTGCGAACACATGAGGAGGTAATGTTGATCCCTCAAACTTAAATCGGGTGGCTTTCCTGGAAATTAAACAAAATAATCAGGTTAGTTTTGTATACGTAGAATCTCCTCTGTAAGCACATAGTAAGCGATAATTGCGAATCACTGTACGAAGGGACGGGTTTTCCAATTGACATATATATAAAAGGGAAGAGCAGAAAGCGTCCTCGAGTACATCAATAATTAGTTGTTTTATAAGGTCAGAAGAAATGAATCGTTACTCATATGAGTTCTGTTTCGGAAAATGCGTTCGTTGATTTTTTAAAGACACAGTTACGCAACGTACTTACGTGTAATGCCATTTAAAGTACTAAGAAAAATTTATGTCACAGCAAAGGCCCCGTGTGAAAGACGAGGAAATATTAAGTGCTTATCGCATTGAACAGCCCACCGTTGCGCCCGGTGTAATGTAGAAAAGGTTTCTACGCTCGCTTACAGGGGCACTAAAGTGAAACAATGACTTGGTTTGGAGAGAGATAATAAAAGCTGAGTGAAAGGCAGGGAGGGTACCAGAAAGAAATTCATGGTTTGTTACCGTGAACTGGGGAAAGAGAATGAGCATGAAAAGGTAAGCTGGGAAAAATTGAGGAAGTGCAATGGTTAGAGAAAATAAAACAAAAAACGTACACGCACTCAGGCACGGGAATGTCACAATCATTTAGCGAGTCCAGTTTCCCGCACTATGTGGGGCTCCCGGGACGGTTTTATGCTCTCCCATCGTAGAGTACCAAATACTCTAAATTGTTTAGCACTTTTTCTAAACACAGAAACTTCAGCAGCGCCTTCGTCGCTTTCTGGCTGGTAGGTCGAACGTTCCGACACTCCAATTGACTGCTTCGAAAGTGGCCGGTCCTCGAGCCGTGCTAACGTTGCCGAAAGCTGCTGTGCTTAGGAGCTATAACTGCACTCTGAGAACTCTAATGTCATATGTTTCATTATCAAGTTCAATATTAGCGGAGAGAATCAAGGTTGAAATTTCATTTTTTTTATTTCATACCGAAATATCCACGTGTTTAGTTCTAGAGTGAGAAGACCTTTCTCTGCAGAGCGATACTCTATTTTCTGCCAGAACGAACCCGGAAAACTAGTTTCTGCACACGCTTGGCCTCGGAACTGGGCCTTCTCGCGCGTGTGTTGTCATAGCAACGGACATGCAGTGTCAGTTTGTTCTGTCGCACGCACCCCTCTATACCAGCAGGCTGGAGCCACGAGCCGGTGAGCGCAAGCAACTCGAGAACTCAACATAAGTCACGTGATTCTCACTCAAGCTACACGGTCAGTATTGTGGACAGCAGACGCTGCTTGTCGCGCGGTACAACGCCGTGGCACGCTTTTCGCGGTGGTTGCGGCTATCGCTCTAATGGCGTGACGTCACTAAAACCGCGATATGGGTTACTAGACACGCCGTAGTAGAGGGTTCCGGAAATTTCCGGAGCGTACAGTACACGTGCCTCTAGCATTTCGCGGTCATCGAAAAACGAGTGTCGCGGCCAGGACTGAAACAGTGACCTTCGGGTTTGCGCCTATCACTCGACAAGCTTAGTTTCACAGGGTTCAACCGCGGAGTTTTAAAGATGATAGTCTTTCTTGGGGACCTTCGACGCAAAAATTTTGGTCTGTCTGTCTATCTGTTTGTACATTTGTCTATTTGTCCACCCTTAAGCGTACCCTAAACGGCACCAAAGGGACCAAACGATACTTTAAACGGCCGACGCCGTCCGCAGCGCCCACCAATATTGCTCAAGTTTTGGCGTTCATATTTGAGCGATTGTCAATTAAAAAGCAATTATTGCGCATATCTTATGCCCCATAACAACACGTCAATGATCTGCATGTGTGTATTTTTACTAGAAAAGGCATACATAGGTAGTTCTAAGGATCGTAGCGTTCATGACGCTGCGCTGACCTTTAAACACTTGCACGAAAAGGCAAGTGTTTCCAATGCTTTGTTAAGACTACACGGTGGTGGCACCTACCCGTCGCCTTGCGTTCTACACCTTATCACCCCAGAGACGGGCGCGCTGGGCGCGCGCGCTTCGTTTTTCAAGATAACTGCCAGATATCGCTCATGTCTCACATGTGACGTGACTTGATGCGTTCGTTCGCCTCCGCTGCACGCTCTAGGTACTCTAACGCAGCGCCTACAAAAAACCATTCACTGCTTTTCTAGTGCATAACATCAAATGAACGCTTTGTTCACTCTCTCCAGACGCAAGGCTATCGACCTTCGACGACACTAGCAGTGTAACATGCAGATACGGGGTCATTTTTTTTTCGTGGGTCGCTGCGTACTCTTTAAGAGACCACGCGCCACGTGACACCTTCATGGGAAAAGACTGATCCGCACTCGTCTCATTGGCTGCGAGTTGCGCGGGCTCGCAGATAGTACCTCCGGACGGGGGGCACTCTCGTTTACTCAGGACCAAATTAAGTTCATCGTGTTCAGTCTGTTTGTCTGTCTCATAGGAATTACTCACACGAAAAAATTCGGTAGATTCCACGTATCTGGGAATCAAAGTTATGCGAAGCATGCGGAGGGCAAGTGACCATAATGCAATTTTTTGTTGAGCGACACGTCATGAAATAACACTAAATATATGTACAATTGTTGCACGCACAGACATATGTTAGCGAGTTGCAGATGTTTATATAACATGTTCGCATTTTTGCAATGCGTATAAGCAACAGCAGAAGCGGATATGAAGCGATGATGCTCGCGAGGATACTGTCACTGGACAGTGCTACATAAAACAACTTCAACACATGGCAACTAATCACAATAACGTTAACGCGACGTGACGGCTGTATCAGAGTATATGTAATCTTCATAAAAGTGGGTAGGCAGCACTGCAACCCCTATTGACGTTTTACGAAGATTAGCGGCTATTTAAAATGTAGTTACGAGACCTGGTGTAGCTCTCTGGTAAAATTCATTATTGCCACGCAGGATGCTTGGGTTCGATTCCAGCCGAGACCCTGACATTTATCCTTCGCATTTGTAGGGTCAACGCTACCGATATCGGGTATATCTTAAACTCGCGCGTTAAAGTTGTCCATGTGTGTTCTCGTCGTTCTTGGGTAGATACTAAGCGTCAATCACCCGTGGCACATACCCGCATACCAGCGGCACATACCCGCCCTTGAGTATGTGCCACTGTCTGGCGGAAAGTGTTTGACGACGTACGTGACGCGATTGTGACATTGTTCATGCCTTGACAAGCGCGTCATATTCGTTAAACCATCTTACCCTCTCATGCTAATTTTTATTCGCGCCATGTTAAAGAGGTGTCCACGAGAGCAACCAAACGTAAGCGGCTAGATAGATAGATAGATAGATAGATAGATAGATAGATAGATAGATAGATAGATAGATAGATAGATAGATAGATAGATAGATAGATAGATAGATAGATAGATAGATAGATAGATAGATAGATAGATAGATAGATAGATAGATAGATAGATAGATAGATAGATAGATAGATAGATAGATAGATAGATAGATAGATAGATAGATAGATAGATAGATAGATAGATAGATAGATAGATAGATAGATAGATAGATAGATAGATAGATAGATAGATAGATAGATAGATAGATAGATAGATAGATAGATAGATAGATAGATAGATAGATAGATAGATAGATAGATAGATAGATACGCTCAAAGTCGCCGAAGTTCGCTAAGAAACGCTTCGCATTTAATAAGCAGCCAAGTGGACGGGGAAGTGCCTTTCTTCATATCCCAATTGGTACAGCATCAGACGCGTAATTCGAAGGGTGTGGGTTGCGATTTCCATGACGGAAAATTTCCGTTTCATGTATTTTACTTTCCTGTAATTAACTTCGCAATTATTACATTGCAGTCAGAGCAGCTAGTATTTACTCCCGTGCTATCGTCGGCTTGATTGACTCTTGGCTTCACTTTAACTTGGTTTCATACTCTTCAAGGAAATTCAGCTTCAATAGACATTAGACATTGCAAATTGCGTAAGGTTAATTCAATACTTGGGCGGTGTGTTTCATTAAAAAAGCTAATTTTTCAGTGCACGAACTACTTGTAAGGACTTTATTCTTCATTTTGATATTTACAGCAAAGGACTTGCAGATGTTCGTTACATCCTTTTTATAATCCCCAAGTGCGCTTTCATGAACTGCATATTTGCCCAACTAATGGCGGAATCTATCACGCTTCAAGTGGAGACGAGGTCATACAGTTGCGCGAGCTTGGATGCGTCTATATAGAGTGGAATCTACATTTTACACGCCATAACACAGGCAAAGTGCTCTTGAATACGCTTGTTTTTACTAAGTGATTAGCCGCCATTCCTATATGAAACTGCATAGAAGGAAACCTTGATTTATATTTATGAATAGGGCGTATTGCACTGCGGCTGGGCTAAGACACAAGTTGAACCAACACACTTACCGAAGCATCGATGGAGACACTTTTCACAGCTGCTAAACAGAACTCTCTTTGCTGACTCGCTTCGTCTGCATACGGCTCTGCATAATCGGCTACTCCCGTCGTAATACCAATCTTTCAATCCTCTTCCTCCCCCGCATCCAGAACCTCGCGGCTCTTGTGAGCACAAACGAGTTTGTGCACCTGCGAAATTTTAACGTTCTCTAACTTTATTTGACAGCCGATTAGTCTTTTTTTAGCTTATGGTCTTAGATACGTGTATTTATGTTTCTGCTGAGAAAACAACTTGCACTGTGCGTCCTTAGTGAGCATATAAAAGTTCCTTGGCTACTTTCTTGTTTGCATAGCTGTACAGTGCATGCTTTTTTTTTTTGTGAGTGGGAGATGAACTTGCATGTGTGTGATGATTAGCTTATGAATCGCCGGTCCCCGTTGCTCTGTGTTTTGAGCTGTGGCCTCGTCAAAATGTTTATTACATCAATTTCTGCATCCCCGGGCTCTTATTTCTTGATTATTTCTTGATATATGGAAAACGTATTATTGAAAGTCCTCCTTTATTACGCAGTCGTTAGAAAAAAGTACTGATGTAGCTTTGTTACCACAGCTTCTTGCACTAAGAGGCGCATATAATACAATCCCAAAAGGTGGCTCCTTTGATACTGCCACATATGCAGTGAAAAAAAATTGCCCGCAGCTTCCCTCGGGGGAACACTGAGGAGGATGCGGACCATATAATTGGTTAACGGGGTGTTATAGTGCGACTTACTTGGGTCGATGGCTAAATTGGTTAACGTGGTTGTGAAATGGGGTGTTAAATTGCGACTTACTTGGGTCGATGGCTAAATTGGTTAACGTGGTTGTAGGAGGGGGTGTTAAATGAGTGAACACGTACACACGTATGCGAAAGGGCGGCGCTGGTCGAAGGGACGTCGATCATTGTGTTTGTGGATTCGTTGGAATTCATTTCACCGCGACCTTGGACGTCGACGCGCCGTACAAACCAACCGACGAGCGGCAACTGAGCGAGCGAGCGCCAACCTTGAGTATATTATACAGCACGACGGCGCATGCACTGTCAGCTGTTGAATGTTCTCGAAGCGCGACGCCACATGCGCGTCCACTGGAGAATCAGGAGAATTGTAGATGTCGAACGCGGTGTGTAGAGGAGGAAGGGTGCACAGATGGTGGAGGAGTGAAGCGCGCGCGGTGTGTAGAGGAGGAAGGGATGCACAGATGGTGGAAGAGTGGGCGACGGCGCGACGGCGCATGCGCGCGCGTCAGCTGTCGAATGTTCGAGAAGCGGTGCGGACGGCGCACTTCAAGGCGCGAGTATAAGATGCTCCGCATCTAAAAAAATTGAGGACATATCGGCATGTTTCGCTGCAAATGTACTCGAAAAATGATAGTCTGTTGCTAGCCTTTTTTAGGGGCGAAGCTCTTTAGGGCGTGGGCTGTGCGTCCCCTGTAGCCTGTATGTAGCCACCTCTAGTTTAGTTCTTGCAGTGTTCACTAGATGGCGGTACCGTCCCCTGTATGTAGCCACCTCTAGTTTAGTTCTTGCAGTGTTCACTAGATGGCGGTACCGTCTCCTGTATGTAGCCACCTCTCGTTTAGTTCTTTTAGTGTTTACTAGATGGTGGTACTTGTAGCTGATGATGAAAAGATGCAAGATGTTATAAACTAGAAAGCGGTACTTGTAGTTGATGAAAGACGCGAGATCTTATAAAATAGGAATGATGTCACATATGGCGCGTGTCATTGGTTGAAGGCAATCGTTCGATTTAGTGCGGCGACGTACGCTAGGGGGAGCGTTGTAATAAAATCCGTTCGCTGTTGTCGCGCGCTTGGAGTCGCCGGAGATATGCACTCAGACGTATATCGTTTGACCATATGAAACCTACCATGATCCGAGGAACATGCATAGACCTAGTATTTGCAAATTGCCCACTGCAACCCATACAGGAACCGCTCTCCCTTCATTTCACAGACCATAAAGCCGTCATAATGAAGGGACATCGCAAGCCATCCATCATCTAAGAACAAATAAAAGTTGATTTGTGTATATACACACACAGCGTTTCTCACGTCTTTACATGATGATCGACTGGGCGAATTACACGGAAGATTCACAGTTTACCGATGAATCCCTCCGGAGCTCCGCCCATTCATCATCATTCCCCCCGTGAATATGCCGTAATTTTTTTTGTACAATACCACTTTTCACTTTTTCAGCGAATTCTAAGAAACAGTAGGGTGTTTATACCTACTTATCTATGTATTTTCTAGTAATGTAACACACCGCCTAATATTTGCGTATTGATGTTGCACCTCGGATATGCGTAATACATGTTTTTTGATCGACCTTGCTCACAAGAGTGAACGCAGCCACCATGAGAAAATAACTAGATGTTACACAAGTGCTTGAACTTTGCTAAGGTAGCTGAATATTGTGAGATACAAACAGAAAAGGGGACCAAAATTTCTGCTTCGAAGTTTCGAAAGAAATACTATCGTATAAAAAATTACCTGGATTAACCATCGGTGTGCAACGTATCCACTTGTGTGTCGTCACCCCCCACTCCTCCCTTATCTCTTCTGTGGATTTCCCTCTAAATTCCCTGCGCTGGTCTTTCACTCTCACTTCACCAGCTCGGACTGTTGAATAAGCCCTTCGGCGATGCTGGCGTTCAAGGGTGAGCAAGCGCTACAATTCCAAACGCGCAGCCTACTCAGCATCCATGAATAGCCAGAAGACCTACATTACATGCGGTATAGCTTTCACCAAAACGATCGAGTGCCACAAGATATTTAAACCCAACGCGATATGAAGGAACGTGAAACAACAGTGTGTAATTTAATAAGCCAGTGTTTGTAGTCTCATTCATTCCAATGGTGCGCATGAATTCCAAAACTTATACAAGACGCTTCTCTAAATGACGATGCCGTGTCGCAAAGGAATAATGAACTGTTACGCAGTTTCTGTTGGCATTGTCAGCAAATAAAATAAGCGAATATCACATTATCATTTTATACTAATGGCTGGAAGCGACGATAAGTCAAGCATTATCAAACCCACCAAACCATAACCGGTTCAATACATCCCGTCAGAGGCTTTAAAAATTACTAGTAAAAAAGATTACAAACACAATCTTCACAGCTTACGTTGAGTGTGAACGAGGTAGACAACGGTGCACGCCACAAATATTCTCAGTAAGAACCTCATTTCTAAGTGGGAACATACCGCAATCGTTTTATGAAATAAGCAACTTCCTTTTCCAGATGTGATAACTTTTGCTTGTTCACAGCAGCTGCAGTGCAGATGTGGAAGCAAGTGTTTCTGTTGTACACAATGTACACCGAAAACACCTCTAACTTTAAAAACAGCATTGAAGTGTGCATAGCTTTGTATTGTGGCAAGGAAAAGTGGCAGTTCGTCGATTGCATGGAATAATTTAGTAGCAGCTATCGAATACGGCTTCATTTTGTTCGTTGAAGATTGTTTATGTTCACAGGGTACGTGATTGTTTCCTATAAATAATAGTGGCAGTTTCACTGGTAACAAGAAACTCTGTAAGGATAACTAGTGACAATACTAATGTTATATGTTCTGCACTGATGCGACAAGTGTTCCTTTGGGTACTTATATTTTCACACTACCCCTCATAAAAATGGATACTACTTAAACATATTTAAAAGTTGCAACACGTCCCGTACACTTCGAACGATTTCTGGACAGACTCAAAGAGTAGTGGTGATGATGAGGAGGGTGAATGATGGTGATGATGATGAGGGTGATCATTATGCCGATGATGATCATAAAGATGATGGCCTATATGTATGGCTCATGCTTACTTCGCGGGATTTTTCATGATACAAGTAATTGTATATATGGTGTTCCCTAATAATTGTATATCTGATGAACTACAAACTGGTCATAAATAATTACTTTCTCTATGTAGGATATTTCCGATCAAAACCACCCTGATTCGATTAGAGTTTTTCTACAGGGAAACAGATATCCCTATGACAACGACCTAGTGAGGAGGCTCCCAAAGAGAGAAAATGAGAATTTAAGAAATCAAATGTAATTCAATTAAATGCCGCTTTAAGAATGCTATTCCTCAGTAAATTCAAGCGGCTATACGATAACAAATACAGCTCGATTGTTTCATTCTTGTTGCAAAATTAACAAAGAGGGGAAAGAATCAGACCAGCTCTATGGAATATGGAAAAACTTTATTTATATATAGGTTTATCACGACGTGAACTATATATAGTACATAGCGGGCATTTCCCACGTCAGGACCGATAGGCCTAACCTCTCTGCCCCGTTGTATGCATATAATATTTCAATTTTGTAACTCGACAGTGTAATTTTCTAAAAATAACATCTTCGTCGGGTGGTTAACAGAAACTCCTACGTCAAGCAAACATCTTTTTTTTTTCTTCTTTACTTCCAATTGCTGATGCAACCGTTTACATTTCATCGAGCACTAATATGGCCAATATAATATTGTAGCGTTGCCCTTCTGTAGAGTACGCAATCTTAGGTTTTATAGGCATTTATATTCTTAGGTTTGAAACACAGGAGGCCGACAGCGACAGCAACAATCGGCGTACGTGGTGCCTACGTGTCCTCTACATGCTAAAACAGGCTTCGTGACGTCATTGTCGTCATAATGGCTTGGCGACAGCGCATGCCATTTCTACAATTTGCCTGACACAGGAGTTATAATCAAATAAAGGCGCAATGCGCTTGTTTCGTAAATCCCTCCCTAACTCGCAAACTGTTTTTTTAAAGATGATAGTCTTTCTTGGGGACCTTCGACGCAAAACGTTTGGTCTGTCTGTCTGTACTGTTGTCTGTTTGTTCACATTTGACAGCGCCGGGTACTTGAAACGGCCGACCCTATCCGCAGCGCCCACCAATGTTGCTCAAGGTTATTCGTTCATAGTTGTGCGATTGCCAATTAAAAAAACAATTATTGCGCATATCTGAGGCACCATAACCACACGCATATGTTTTGCATGTGCGTCTTTTACTAGAAAAGGCATACATAAGTAATTCTAAGTACCATAGCGCTTATGACGCTACGCTGACCGTGCAACGCTTGCACGAAAGGCGAGTGCTTCCAACTCTTTGCTAAGACGAGACGGTGGTGGCACCTCCCCGTCGCCTTGCGTTCTACACCTTATCATCCCAGAGACGGGCGCGCACACCCGTCTCAGAGCCACATGCTTTGTTTTCCAAGAAAACTGCCAGATGGCGCTCTTGTCTCATGTGTGACGTGCCTTGATGCGCTCGTTCGCCTCCGCTGCACGCTCGAGGCACTCGAACGCAGCGTCTCCAGAATACCATTCACCAATTTTCTTGCCCAGAACATCACATAAATGTTTTGTTCACTCTTTACACATGCAATACTATCGTCTTTCGACGACATTTGCAGATTACATGCAGATACGTGGCCATTTTTTTTCTTGGATTCCCTGTGAACCGCCGTTGTGGAAGCGTTATTATGGCACTCGACCATTGACCCGGAAGCCTCGAGTCCGTTCCCAGCCGCTGCGGTCTCATTTGCGCGAAGGCGAAATGCTAGAAGCCAGCGTACAGACATATCTTGGAACATATATACGTGAAACTGTTTCCTTGCTACAACACTGTTGGGATTAGCGCGTGTCTACGTCTTCTTGTATCCCTTGGTTCTTATTCACGTTACTATCACTCGAGAGGTTACCTCGGCCTGATTAACCAAGATATCGACTCACAATATCCGGATAGCGGGGAGGCGTTTAGCAATCTGGCACGCATCGTCCTGCGTTATGGGACACACCACACACCAGTGAGCAGGACTGGGCAGACGCGCTGCAGGTACCGACTGCTCTGATCCAGTCAATGGCCGTCCAGAGGACCCGTAAAAAGCGTAGAAGCATGGCCGACAAGGCAGTAGCCAGCGGTGAGCCGAGGGCTCCAGCGGCACCTTCCCAGCTACTCCTTCAGGACTTCAATAAAGTTCTTTGTCTGTCTGTCTGCCTCAGTGAGGTAACAAACCCCTATATAGTGGCTATCATCTACGGCGTCATATTGCCCCTTCAGTCACGGTGTGCACAACTGTACATAAATTTACATGCATGTCACGCGCTCCGCGCGTTTCTTCAATTGGCCTAAAACTCAATGTGCACGCACATTCATACAAGATTTCCCACTGGTTATTTAGTGGCCACAACTATGGACATTTCAATGAGCCCATTACATGACACAGAGACTGGGCCTACCTGTCCCAACATTGAATCGGTCCTTTAAATGCTGGTTCACGTCCCGACGGACCCTAATGAAGTTCTTCTATACCATACCATTCAACTTCATTGGGCTGCGTATTGCTGCAGAGGATCGTTTTGCTGGAGACACAATCACTTTCGATGATCGTTCGTCCGACGTCAAGAATATTTTTTTCATGATCCAATCGAAAACAACAAAAAAAGCGGTGCATTCATTTCGAGCCTACCAGTTTATTCTTTTTGTACAAGGATTTGCGCTGAACAATTGCAGAATAATTAGATGTATAGGTACATGCTAATCAACAATAATTACTGCAACTCCTTCAAAGCAATACATCCCGTCATTTTTTTTCTTGGAATGCAATACTGACTACCTCTGAATCATGTCAAGCGACTTTGATGCATTTGCAGACAATTCATCCTCGATTTCAAATCATCGTGATCGAGGGATGGCTTGAGTAGCTTTGGAACATTAACCACCATGAACAATCAAGCCAATCATCACTTCGAACAGCCAGGACACTCCCCCCCCCCCTCCTGATGCCTTGTGTACTGTCTATAAATACATTGTTGCAACACTGATCGTAGACGGGTTAGTCTGCATACGAAAATGAGTGGTGCACATTTAGAGGATCTATAAAAGCACACTAAAGCAGCCGAAGTGAAAGCAGTATGCGGACCTCTCCGCTACGGCGTGCTTTGTAATGATGTAATTGTTTCATCGAGTTGTATTTAGTACCAGTCAGCAAGAAGTTTACTAACTCTACATGGTTGCTCTACCCATAAACACCTGCACACTTGGTAGTTGTGTAAACGAGCACTTGAGGTACAATTGCCGTAAAATTCGAATGCGGAGCACTTAATACATGCACAGTCCGTGTGGCATCTGTACTTCCTGCTAAAATAAATTAGTTGTGTCACTTCATGTTTATGTCGTCGCTTGGCTTACACCTGTTCCTCTTGTTTGCCAGCGAGGGTCATCACAAATCCCGCCACTCGTATATCATACGTTGCAACATCTGACGGGAATATTCTAATGTAAAATTATTTAGTCCTCTTCGAGAACTGTATTCATCAATTCTGCACTGCTGTGCACATGTTAACAGGAGAAATGAACAAAAAAGCAGTGGCGAGGTCTTATTCTCTTTTTGAAGAAAGAGGCACCTAAATTTATGAGGCATCACATGTAACACAATCGCACTTCAAAAAAAGATATAGTTAGGCTCCGTTGGAGCACTCACCAAAACTTGAATTAAACACCATACATAATAATTTGCGACAAATACACTGCAAGTAATAAGATTAAATTAACAGTGCACATGGCTCCACTCAAGAAAATATCATGGTATACAACATCATATAGCCAATAGAGTTAGTTCTATTACTTTTCGTAGATTCATTACCATCAAGGGTTCATACGTGAACCCTTTTGACAGTTAAACGCGGAAACGAAGCTCTCGGCCCCTTGAAGCACCGCGTTGCAGTCGAACGATCTCCGTACACGCGTTTGCGTGTGGCAGTAGCTGATGAAGAACAACATTTCCTGGGAAAACCGATGGGCCTTTCGATGCCGGTCTTTTATCGCTTGGAAAGCCCGGAATGCCGGCAGGAAACCCCGCTCGGCGATTTCCGGCAAAGGATTGCCAGTTGCGAATACTGACGTGAGTTCACGCATTGCCGT
This sequence comes from Rhipicephalus microplus, assembly GCF_013339725.1. Classification (NCBI taxonomy): domain Eukaryota; kingdom Metazoa; phylum Arthropoda; class Arachnida; order Ixodida; family Ixodidae; genus Rhipicephalus; species Rhipicephalus microplus. The sequence goes on from NC_051168.1 coordinate 78,719,893, forward strand.
AAGGGTCGCGTTCGCAGTGGCATTCTCCAAGATGGCCGCCGTATCCACCATGTCTGCTAGAAGCCCTCCTGCCAACAAAGCTGACGAGAAGGCGGCTCCGAGAGCCCCATAGTTGATGGCGGGCTCGCCGTCCGGATAGAAGAAAGGTTCGTACGCCATCAGCATTGACATAGAGGCCTCGTTGAGGAGCGAATCGTAGAATATCGGTTCTTTCGAGAAGGAGTGCGGGAGACGCTTGTCTTCGAAGTAGGCGTCGGTTCCGATTAACTTCGCGTTCGCTCGCCGCTCGGTGATCCAGTGGTCGAGAGACGTCGACTTGTTCGTGTTGTGCGACGCGTAGATGCGCCTCAGCTTGTCCCGGCAGCGGTATTCATGGTTGGGCCACACGTTGACTTTCATGCTTCGAAACTTGCGCGCCGCGGCTGCGCCGACGCTCGAACCCAACTTCTCGTAAAGGACGGCCGCCTGTTCACGGACGTTGTTGAGGACGTCCTGGACCTTCTGCCTTACTGTCTGGGGAAAGTTCAGCTGGATGTTTTTGGCGAAGAGCAGGACCTTGAAGGAGCTCTCCATCTGGGTCTCGCAGAACAGTGGCGTGATTAGACGGGCCAGTTCCTCACTGCCATACTTCTGGACGAAAAAGCTGGCGTCGGCGATGGGCGCGTAGATCTGGAGGACCCACCAGCCCAGGTGACTGCGGAGAAAGGCTGAGTCGATATTGTCCGTAATATAGCGCACGGCTTCGACAGTGCCTTTCTTTTTGACGATGGCCACGTCTTGCAGCTGGAAGTCCGTCGGATGCCGGAAGTACGAGTTCATGAGGGCAACAAACCGATCTGGTCCAAGACCGAAGGCCTTCGCCAGTGACTTGAAGGTGTGGAACTCGGGCCCCGCTTGGCTGTGAACGGCCTCCAGCATGAACGTCGTGTGCCGCGTGAAATTGAACACTTGGAAGGTGTCTACAAGCTGAGTCGAGGTGTTTGCCGCCCTGGCGTTTTCATCAAAATGGAGGATGTACTCTTCGATGTAGCGGCGCACTGCGGCATCGTCTCCCATGGATCTGTACTGACTGCCCCAAAATTTAGCGTACACGCTCGGGTCGATGTAGATGGCGCGTCGGTTCTTCAGGGCTTCGTCGGGAAGGAGCCTAACGTCGAACCACAGCGGCATGTTCCAGCGGACGCAGAGGTTGAAGTGGACGTCGAACGGGTCCCGTTCTCCCGTCGGCTGCTCAGGCCACGGAATGTCAAGGGTTCTTAGCAGATTCTTGAACGTCGCGCGGGTCTCTGTCGCGTGTTCAGTGGAGCGGCTTTCGCAGGCTCTGAAGGAGGACGCCACCATGCTCTCGGGCGGCAGTGTGAAGTGAGGACCTCTGATGTGGTGGGCGACTTTGCGCACCCAGCGGTACTGGACGTCCCACTTGTATTTCCACTGCTCCGACGCGTCGCCGAATGGGTCCGGCAGCCATCGCGAAGTCGCGTACTTCTTGAAGTCGATGCAAGGGTCGATGCTGGTGTTGAGCGTCTCGGTGAGCAGCCCTTGGGACGTGAAGCAGTCGTTTCGATGGCAGCCCAGGCTCTCGAGGTAATCCGGATTGGGCTCTGAGAGTGCGTGGAGAAACAGGTAAAGGAGGAAGAGTCCGACTATCAGAACGCTCCCGCCCACCAAGCAGACAAGTGCACGTGCGCACTGGATCGGACTGCCGGGACACTTCTTCTCCATCACGCTGTTCATTGGAGTGCACTGATATGGAAAAGAAAAAAAAAGATCTTTGTCTGATTTTTACATCGGAAGATTCAACAAAACAGCGGGAATTTTTTTCCGAGGGTCTCATTTTCTTAAGCGCAACCGAATCGTAGATCAGAATCAGAATCAGAAATACTTTTGTTTTCCAACGAAATTGTTGGGGGCCCTTCAGGCGAAAATCTGCATAGTACAGATTGAGCGTGCCTGAAGGCCCTCACATGGCAGCAGATTAATCACTGGTAGGGCCACATCATGCCACATCATAGATGCCATCGACAACGCCGCCTGTGGTGGTGCAGGCCTCGTGCCGCGTTTTTGTATTAACACGCAGACGTACGGTACTCCCGTTTCCGTTGACACCGCGTTTAACCGACTCAATTTGTGCACATCACAGCACTCGCAGAAAACGGCGCCAGAAGGTATCCCCATCTCGAGTGTTTCTGATCATTTTCACCAAGTATCATGCAGCGAGCGAGTACAGTTTGGTACACTGTAGAAGTTGACGCAAACGCTGGTGATTACGCTGGTATGTGCAAGGACGCATGAGCAAATTTCAGCGCGTTTCATGAGTCAAGGTGGAAGCCTTTCGGCGACCATGCTTGCCCTTTGCTTGCACCTATCGGGAAGTCTTCCTGTCCCACAAATGTAATCCTCACCTGCCGGGCTTTTGTTTTTCTTTTTCCTGTCTCGAAAACTCGGCGCTAGCCTCTATGCAATCAAGAATACTATATATGTCACTGTGATAGGGCGCACATCATTCGGCGCCCTAACGATTGTTATAGCGCGAGAACAGAATAACGACAAAGGGACAAGTCATTCTGTTCTCGCGCTGTAACAATCGTCATGTCACACCAACTCGCCCAAACTGCCTTGCTTTTAAGGCGCCCTGAAGTACGGCACTCACAGCGATAAAGCAAAAGAAGTGATTCAAGATAACGACTATTGTAATAATTTTAGGGGTTTAACGTGCTGGAACCGCGATACGATTATCAGAAACGCCGTAGCAGAGGGCTCCAGAAATTTCGACCACCGGAGATTCTTCGACATGCAGCTAAATATAAATACACGGGTCGGTAGCATTTCCGCCTCCATCGATAATGAGGCCTTCAAGGCCGAGATTCCATCCCGCGACTCACAAATTGGAATCAATTTTATTGTAATTAGTACAAAGGTTACATAGTGATAATATACAGGAGGAGGTCCTGAAGTCAAAGACGGCAATGAACCTCATTTTCAAAATAAATAATAAAGATGGGTTACAGCACCTAGCGTGTACGCATTACAAAATCTGAAAATAGAAAAGATTTAGGGTCAACCGAAATAAATTATTTAGAAAAGAAAACACACAAAGTATCTACAGGAAGGTATCAATAACAATATTCAATTAACAAGATTACGAATATATTTGAAAATTGGACATTGAAATAATATAGTCTATAAGTGGTTTTCAAATTCATAAATTTTTTGTGTTTTGATTTCGATGGTTATGGGATTCTAAACATTGATCGATGAAAAAAAAGACGCTCTGCTTGTCATAATTAGTACTCGTTTTAGGTAAAGGTCAGCAGTCGAGCACATTAACTACTTGACCACCATAGCGGGTGAACGATTATTTCCGTGGGACTTAAATGTCATGGTCGTTCCAGTGCGCTCCAGTGCGTGACTTACTGGTGGCGCCATCTGTCCTTTAGTTTAGTCACCTTTATGTTAATAGAGTTCAGCCTGCGTTCTCGTCATGAGCTGGCCCGTCGTCTCTTATCTCGCGCCCGACTCGCACCTCCTTACGCCTATTCGTGGACGTCGTGCGCCCCCGACCCCGACAACGAATATGTCCCATAATGTTGCAACAGCTTTTCGAGTGTAGTGGTGGCGTAAGAGGGAATCAAACGCGAGAAGATTGCCCAACTCAAGTAGTAATTAGATATTACCCACCGCAGTGGTCTAGGGGCTAAAGCACCCGGCTGCTGATCACAGGTCACGGAATTGAATCCCGGGTAAAATAATTGAGGCTTATATGCTTGGATTAGGTGTACGTTGAAGAACCCCAGGTGACCGAAATTTCCGTAGCCCCCCCTCAACGGCGTGTCTCAAAATCACATGGCAATTTTGGGACGTTCAGCCCCAAATATTATTTTTAGTAGTACTTAAATATACTTATAGGCCGCTGCTTTACGCGTATCCCACTTTCTCATGATTAAAGTGGACGATTTCTCCGGATCCCAGGTTGCAATGTGACAATATCCCTCACACAGACCGTATTTGATTATTACTCAAAGCTATCACGTTTCGCCCCAATGATATCCGTCCGCCATTGCGAGTGATCCAACTCGCATCATTGAGCTTGACAGCGAAACACTTTCCGAGGTACTATGACGCGTCGATGAGTTCGTTAATGGGCACCTTAGGACACGAGCGAAAGCCAATCCTCATAGAAACATTCTTAATCAGTGTACGGATAAGTACAAACAGTTCTTTGAAATGACAAACATTATTGCGTGCTGCAGTAAGTCAGGGGTGCGGCAACCCAGTGTCCGTGTTGCACCCGACGCCCCAATTTTTAACCACCCGCCATATCCGCGAAGCTAACGTGAGTCCTGGTGTCATTTATAGCCGTTGAGCACATAGCATACATGAAATCCTGGTGTACTTACTGGTGCTGGCGAAGACGTGTGATGTTGCGGCCTCATAAACGCATCCATATTCTTCTTCTTCTGCTTTCACTAAAGATTTTTCGCGAGACCAGGTTTTCTGTGCATAGTGTTTATGGCGATATTGCCTACTTTGTAATGGTACGCCAACGAAGTTATACAACAGTACAGGCCACAAGCCTTATGTTATTATCAGGCAGTGCGTAAATACAGAGTGTTAATAATCTTAAACTGTTGCAGAGACAACCCTCCTTCACCGAGGTATGCACGTTCGGGCTGTTGCTGCTTTGAATTTTCGCAAAATGCTTATCACACCCCGTATCGACCGCTTATATACATATTATAGGCACCTCTTATTTCCTTGGAACAGTGAGTTATCATCGCGATCGAAAATAATGGAAGTGGTTGTAACGAAACTTCGCTGCCGGGTTACCTTTCTCAACTTTTACCTAAACAGAGCAAATTGAGCACTGTTTCCTCTGTGTCACTTACGTAAGAAAGAGCAAACAATTCGTCATTACTTTGGACTTTGTAGCCGGTACATGTCAGTAAGGAGAAGATTCATAGCAACACCTTTTCGAAACCTGGGTCTGGAAATATCCGAATCAGTTATATTTTTTGACACGTCTACTCTGGGCTACAGTCACAGGGATGCTTTCTACGCCATAGAGGAATTTATCAGTCAATTTAAAAGAATATCGAGCAATGCTTTATCCTTTAAATATGTCAATACTGCTATTCCGTGCTTTGCTATATTATCTATCCTAGCTTATACGAGAAGTCTTGCGAAGAAAATACTGAAAAAAATTCACCTAATACTCGGCCAATCGACCGCCTTGAGTATAAGTCATGAGAGGAGAAGAAGAAGAAGAACTTTCGCAATGGGAGCTATGGAGCCCAACTTTTATTCAGTATCTATGAGCTTTGGCGCAGATGGTGAAACGCTGCTGCTAGCATAATTCTTAGTCGTTAGACAAATTCGCTTTGTGGCAGCGATATGCAAAGCTTCACACACAAACTCGTATTGTGATAATAAATCCCATTTAAAACAGAGCGGCATAGTGCCGATTGAAGAAAGCGAGAGCCTAGCAATTTGAGTCAAATAAGCAACTTAACAAAATCGATATGCCCAGGGGCTGGAAGTTCTCGAGCGTCAGTATAACCTTGGCCTCTAGCAATGAAGCTGGAGCATTCTTTAAAGAGGTAACACAGAAACCGATCCCTACTAACGTTATGAAAAATGGCGTCGTAACTAAGCTTGTAACAATTATTCAACCTTAAATAAAATTTCTGGCCACACTGAGTGCTTCTAACATGGAAACTGTCAACTAACTAAAAAGACTGCTAAAGAATGAGATAGTAGCTAAATTAGTACACACATCTCGATACAACTCGCCGTTGTCGATTTCATCGCAATCTGTGGAGATCGCTGAAACCTAGTTTTCGGGCCAGATGTTCTACTATAGCAGAAGTAGACATGTGTTTAGATAGATTTATCACATCTCAGACCGTTAACATTGAACAAACTATAATAGAACATTGTTTTGGTAGACATACATTAACAGGCATGACAAAACAGACTTCATTCGCGTGGACATAAAACATGAAATGACGCGGAAACAACATCTACAATTGATGTTTCCACAATTTCACCCTACTAAGACCCTGCACAAGTGAGATATATTTATGAAAGAGCATTTAGCTGTCCCAGTTTCAGTACCTTCCAAAGACATGTAGAAACATATGTTTAGACTAAGTGTCTAATGATTTAGAGTCTGACTGTGGGAGAGCAGTGGCGAGGAGGATCGTTGAGAAAAAAAAATGATTAACGGTTTAGAGTACTCGGTACTCTGGCAGACCTGTCATCCCTTGAGCCTGACACTTAACAAGGCCACACCGACAAAAGTTACGCCTTGAACAAATTTCCGAAGTTACTAGAACACCAGTGTGTTTAGAAAAAGTGGTTAACAATTTAGAGTACTTGGTACTCTACTATGGGAGACAAGGGCACATTGGCCGCGAGGGCATTCACTAAATATGCCAGCGCTGCGATCGTTTTGACGTCACAGATAGGATGCGTAGTTGTGGGATACGGCAACTTTGCTTTCGCGACACCACTTCCATCGTCCCCCACGCCAGCACCAGTTTTTAGTCGCAATTTTAGATGCAAATTAGACACGAGAGTTCCATAAGGGGAACCGATTTGTAGTTTGCTTGCCCGCATTATCAGGTCTTAACACTTCTTAAAGCACTGAGCTTCAAAACAAAAGGAAGCACGCACGCTATCCACAGCAAAAGCGCAGAAAATGTGGTGTTATAGCAGACAACACAACCCGGCATCCTATGAGTGATGTCATCATATAGGTGGCGCCATGGTATTTCCTAGAGGCCAATAGCCGTCCCATGGGCCTCGGCACATCGAATGTTCTTTTACCTGTGTTTAAGAGAATTTTATTTCTGAAAGAAACATACATACACAAAAGACATTCATATGCTACACTTTTCACTCTCAAGACACTGCTGATATATCCTAATATACATTCAAATGCGCAACAGGAACTTTTTGTACCTGCAAACAGAAATTATATCGTGCACAAAGGATGCACAGGGGTATGTACGCTTCATTAAAAGAAAAACAACAACAATCAAACGCGCATATAAATTAATTAATACTCGTACAATACTAAATGCAAGTTCAGTGAAATCACAAACATTAGCCTACTTTCTCAGTAATGAAGGCAAGGCATGGAATGTTCTTCGAGCTGCTGTTTAGAAAAAGTTTATTTTACACTACGTACAGAAAACAAAGGTATCATAACATTTAGTAATGAGGTACATACACTTCGGCAATATATGTACCACAACAGACATCACTACGTTGCAATGAAGACATCATTGCTCTAATATACATGAAATTGGCATATATGTAAGCAAGACCTCAATGCAATATCATGATACAAGGGTATAACGATGCAATAGATGCAAGGAAACAATTGGTTGCAAACGAAATCATGAATAAAGGCTTAACAGGCACTGCATAACCACGTTGGTCGAAAAATCAGTTTTACCCTTTCGTGTTCAACATTGACGAAAGCGCAAGACCAATGCCCCAGAAACTCGTGCTCCCCGAGAAAGAAAAGCTCCTCAAAGGGGAACGCGAGGATCTCTCGTCTCATCCGGCCCAGTATCGGCCACAAATCATGCCGGTGGCAGTTTGCAGCGTACGGCCTCACATCGGTTTCGCCAAAGGCTGAACAGGCCCCCAGCTACTAAAAGAGCCGAGAAGCGCCCACGCGGGAATCGGCCGTTGGAGACGAATGTGCGCACATCTTGTTCCCGAAAACCAGCATGGACCGTACGCCAAAAAAGTCAGGTGACCACACATTCAATTGTCGCATGTCGATCGGTCTCGACCATGACACAATCGGGGCAAGTGGAAGAGCGAACCACTTGCGATCGCTGCAACCGATCTCGAGTGGGGATCAAGCCCCAGCCTAACCGCCAGATAAAGTCCCTGAGATGTCCTGGCAACACTGCTGCAGTCATTGGTTTCCAAGGGTGGTTCATTATAGATTGACGATGCTGGGGCACCAAGGGCCGTAGCAGGGCGGCCATTGGGTTTACCACTTTAGATTTGGCCACCTCTATCTCTGGGCACGTAGCCTCCAGCCGTCGTTGAAATGCCAGAAGGGCTCTATACAAAGATGGCAGTTCAGTTGATTGGGGACCTTGGTTGATTTGGCTAACCGGCAGGAAGACACGTAGTGATGGCCCCAGATAGTAGCGAGCCAGTGTCTGAGCGGGCGTGCCATAATTGCTCAGTATTCGCAGTAAAGTGCGAAAGCACAAGGTAGAAGCCGCGACGAAAACGTCGGGGAAGGCAAAACCGCCTTGATATCGTGGTTGAGCTAACGCTGGACAAGATAACAATTGTGTGCCACCAGACCCCCAAAAAACTGAACTCATGCAGCTTTGCACTTTCCTGCAGACGTGGAGCGCTGGCTTAACAAAATGGCAAAAGTACCAAAATTTTCCGAGGTACACCGTTTGAGATAAGTATCGGCGTTCTAAGAGGGAGAATTCAAAGTACCTGGCTTCTTTTACGTCACATTGAAGAGTTCGTACAACGCATGATCAGATGCTGTTCTGTGAACCAAATGCAGTGAAGGTAATGCCCAGTATTGCAATGTTAGGAGACCACTTCAAAGGCGACGTGAGGCTGATACGACCACTGGGGTTGCCAATAAAAAATAGTGGCTTTTAAAAAAGTTAAACCCTCCACCAGAGATAATTCCGAAATCATGGAAAGTATCAAGAGCATGCTGCAGCGACTGTTCATTATGTACATATAGAATATTGTCATCTGCATCTGCAGTGACCTTTACTTGAGCGTAACCAGGCAGGGGTAAGCCTCGAATCTGCGGGTGACGTTCGACGGCCCTTAAGAAGGGTTCTAATGCAACGGTGAATAGCACTGGAGAGAGGAGACACCCTTTATGGACCCCACGCGTGACTTTAAATGGGCGATTCTCACGGGAATCTACGTAAAGGTTTTTTTTTCTGAATTAGTGTGCAACGCGTGAATGAGATCAATGAAGTTATCCGGGAATGCGAATGCATGTCAAACATTTTGTATTTATCCATGTTCTATGAAATCAAAAGCTTTCTCCTTATCTAAGGGAACCAACAGTTCTTGCGCACATGGACAAGAGGTGTACTGAATGATGCCATGTGTTAGCCACGTATGGGTGTGTATTTCTCGGCCCGGAACACAACAGACCTGGTTGGGAGCGATTAATGTCGCAAGAGATGGACTGATTCGGCGCACCACAATATGTTGGCCAAGAGCTTGTACTCTACATTAAGCAGGGTAATGGGGCACCAATCTTCTGGTCGCGTGGACATTGGGTCTTTCTTGGGAACTATAGTGTTATACGGCATCTGTGGAAAGATGTTGGAAGAGTAATATATCGGAAACACCTGCGAATGACGCATGACATAATTGGATCAATGATAGGCCAGGCCTGTACATAAAGCACTGCAGGGAGTCCATCAGGCCTTGGGTCCGAACCCTTTTTTGTTGCGTCTAATGCGCCCTTTATTTCGTATAGAATGGCGGTGATAGCAGAAGGTCATGTGATATGTTGCATTCATGTGGTAAGTCTTTTAGCAGTGGATGCGAAGAAACTGATCCTGGGTAACTGACACTATCAACAGATTGAGCCATTGACTGAAAGTGTTGAGTGAATGCCTGAAGGCTACGCGTACCCGCAGCAGCTGGCGCGGTAGAGTTTAGCGAGTGGGCAGGCGAGCCTGGTGGACGAAGCAGAGCTCTGCGTGCATATCTTAGCACCTCAGGGTGCGCACACGGTGCACGTCTACAGCTGCAAGCTGCAGTCAAGCGTGAAAAAGCGCGCATAGTACGTTGGTACCGTTAGACAAGCTCCTCTTGCCATGCCTGCCGCCTAAAGGTTGAAGGGCTGGGATCCCGTGGTGGGCAATGCGTATTTTTGAATTAACAACGACACATCTTGGGACATACGGGCGCTAAGCCCCCGCCCGACGCACTGCAATGATGACGTCACTGTTCTTTGAGGCGATCCCAATCAGCTACATCGGCCCCAATGAGCGATGCGCGTAACGCTCGGGACAATTTTCCCGTAGACTGAGAGTCCAGGAGGACGCGGCAATCGAGACGCCATGGTTTGTGAATCGTTGCCGTCCCCGCTGGCAGGTGGAGAGAGAGCATAACCCGGCGGTTGTCGCTAATGTACACTTGTGTACATCGGTGGCAATGACATTACCCCAGTGCCATGAACGTAGGTAATGAAACAGGGGGATGCATACACGCGATCAATTCTGCTGCTCGATGAGGCATATTTGCTACCATGTACTTTTTGATTTACATGACGACAAATAACGGAGACACCGATCGATATAAGGTTCATCGTGGTGTTCCCCAAGAAGGAGTTCTCAGCCCGATCCTATTCAATGTCACAATGATCGGCCTAGCAGCAGAACTTCCCAGCACGGTTACGATCAGTGCATACGCTGATGACATATGCATATGGGCATCCGGAACTACTCGTCCGCAATTACGAGCTCGACTACAGCGTGCAGTGACGATCACATACAAATATCTACGACGTCAGGGGCTCACTCTTTCAATCGACAAATGCGCAGTGCTTGCGTTCACGCGCAAGCATATGTCGAAATAACCGATATTTATTAATGGGACAGCGATACCTGCTGTATCGCACCACAAGTTCCTTGGGGTTGTCGTACACAGAGATCTATCGTGGACGAGGCATGTCGCAGTACTTAAATCTAAATTGAAGAGCTTTGCTCCCGTTCTTCGTCACGTAGCAGGAGCAAGATGGGGCCCTTCAGAATCATCGCTACTTCGATATTACAATGCTCTATTTGTGGGATACATTCAATACAGCATGCCGGTGCTCTCTAACATGAGACCTAGTTGTGTGAAGACGTTAGAGATTCTTCAAGCTCAATGATTACGAAGACGCTTGGTTCTACCACGCTGTACTTCAACAAATGGCACAATCGCAGAGGCTCGGGCTTGTCCCATCAGTGGATTCCCGTTCATTGCGGCGTGATGGGAAACGAAGAGGCAGACGCTGAAACTAAAAATGCCTTAAGCAGTGCCGGGGGGGGGGGGGAGCACTCCGGTCGCCGAGCTGAGCAGACGTGCTCCGAATGAGCTCCGCAGTTTTCGCTAATTGTGCCGCCTTAATTGCTTCCAATCGATTGTATATCATCACTGCAGTGTCCGTGAACATCCCTGGACTCAATCGATACTATTTTTGGTCCGGCCAACCGGACTTTTCGTCAATTTTTGACGTTTTTTTCACTTGTACGACGCTAGTCGTCAATTTTTGACGTTTTCTTCACTTGTACGACGCTAGGCCTAGCGGACCACGCCTAGGCTTAGCACGAGTACGGCCGGGGCGCGCAGCTGCGTCGGCCGCCCGGCCCGGCTCGACGCTCGACTCCTCATCGCCGAAGATGGCCTCGGCCTCATCGCAGCTCAACTTCGTTTCCCACAACCGTTTCGCGGCCCTTGCTACGGAAGACATGGACTTTTGTGCAGGCGGCAGCGACACTACGACCACCGACACGATCAACGACCAAGAGGTGCTACGCAGCACCGGCCGCACCACAGTCGCGGTGCGCGGCAATGACTTACACCCAAGCGACATCGCGGGATGGAAAATCTCCGAAAACAAGTAAGCCAACGACTTAATGAGCCCCAGCTTAACGAAGTTACCCAAAGCAGCAAGCCAACTCCGCCATTTAGTGAAGCTCAAGCAAAACGCATGGTAGCGAGAATTACTAAAGCGTCCCGCATGCCGCTGAATTTGCCGTGGGAAGAGCAGAAGATTGTAATACGACCGAGAGGAGGGCTATTCCTAGCAAAACTGGAAGCTGACATCGTAATGTCCACAGTCATAACGGCAGCCAACGTTCCCAAGACCACAGCGAAAGCAGATACGATCTGTATTAATCCCACGCAGAACATCATCGTGAACAGCACGCCCGATGAAGAACGAGCACGTTACTACGCAAGCGTACGCTCTCTGTACATTGGGGGCCGTAGCTACGAAACGCATGCCTACTGCACCGCGCCTCACGGCACAGTGAAAGGAGTAATCCGTGGCATCGCAGTAGAGAACACTGCCGAAGATCTGCACGAGAATATTGTTAACCAAGCAAACCCGCAGGCCCTCGAAGCACACAGGATTGGAAACACTACATCGATCGTCATTTTGTTCGCAGGAACAAAGGTTCCCAACTACATAAAGTATGGCTCCATTATAGTAAAGTGTGGATTATACAGACAACACCGCAACGTATGCAAGACATACGGCAAAATCGGCCATCGAGCCGATGTATGCCCCACGCCGGAAACCAAGATCTGCTTTGCGTGCGGCGCGCCTAACCCGACGGCAGACCACGCGGCGCGGTGCAAGCCACGTTGCAAACTGTGTGACGGAGCCCACGCCATGGGCACGGAAGGCTGTACGAACAAGTACAAGGTGCCCTTCGTAGTTACTCAGCGCAGATGGGAGCGCAGAAACGCGGCGTCAATGTTTTCGTCGCAAGACTTCCCGCAGCTGCCACCGCAACAACAGAACGAAGCGCATCTATCAAAGAGAGGACGCAGCCGCTCGAGGAAGTGGAACAAAAGCAGGAGACAATCGGCGAGCCGCGGCAGAAGCACCGACGGCAAGCGCAGCGAAAACATGAATTACAACCGCAACCAGCAGTGACCGGGCAATGTGATAAATGGGACCCAAGCAATCAACCCGCAAGCGGCGAACCGCAAACCGCTCAACGACGTAGCTGAAGCAAAGGACAACACTATCCAGTCACTACGCAATGAAAATGACCAGCAGCTCAAGCGATGCATCGCTGAACAGAAAGCTCAAATGCAAGAGATGAACGCTAAGTTAAACCAACTCATCAACGCACGGCAGCAGCAGCAGCAACAACAGGTGACTCCGCCACCGCCACTGTCGCTGCCGCAGAGTCAACCAAGACCCCCAACACCAAAGGAAAACAACACAAACTCAGCCATGGAGGTACAAGTCCCAGTTACTACGTAAGCTAACAGCGCAGAACCCGAAACGATCGACGTTGCTAGGACAAGCGAACCGGCACCCAAGAAGCGAGCGCTCGAATACGCACGTGAACGAAGAGTCCACACTAGGCTGGACAGCCTAGAAGAACGTCAAGATCGACTAGAACAGACCATGAAAGCCAACTACGAAACCCTGAGCCAAATCCTCAAAGCTACTAACGATCGCCTCGATGCTACCAACGCACGCCTCGACACATTGGTGACACCAGTACATGGCATGCAGTCTACCATACAAGGAATACAGACTAAGTTGGATGCACTAATACACGCGCTGACGGCGTCCGGACTAATCCCCCAACAGGCCTTCACCCAACCGCAATAATGGACGGGACAACGGCAACAGGCACCGCCAACCACAGAAGCAGAGCACAGACACAACAGCATCATCTCCTCATATGGCAATGGAATCCCAACGGCATACAGGGGAGAAAAGCATCGTTACAACAGTACATAAAACAAAGCACCAAGGGACCCGACGTTATAATACTACAAGAGACGCACAGTGAAACCCCACCGACGTTACCGGGGTACAGATCCTTTGCGAAGCCCCCCAGCGCACGAACAGTTGGGAAAGGTACCGGGCAGGGGGTCTGCACCTGGTAAAGAAGAATCTAACTTCAATAGATCACGAGCTGCTACCCAACGGCGCCATCGAGCACAGCACGGTTGAAATCGTCACCGGGAAGCGCAAGCACCGTGAAAGCACTTTTATAATCAACGTGTACAGCAATCCGAAGCACTTCCAGCAAAAATTCCGCACCTTGTGCACAAAGCGCAACAGCTCGTGGGCTCCAACGTAACCCTACTGGTGTGAGACTTCAACGCTCAACATACGGCATGGGGGGTATCCATACACGACGGCGAAGGCCACAGTCTCTACGACGAAACAATGGACGCAGGTTACCAATTGCTAAACGACCCCAACGCACCTACGAGAAACGGAACGTCGTCGCAGCGAGACACAAACCCGGACCTCGCTTTCATAAGCACGGCCCTCAGCACTGCGTGGAGTCACGTGGCGGAACACCGGGGAGACGTTGGGAAGTGACCACTGCATACTCTAAATTACATACCCATCGCAGAGAACACGCAAAGAGCACAGCAACAGCAAATCATCGACTGGCACGAGTACAGAAAAAATGAGAAGACAACGTTACGGAAACCATTGAAAACGTAGAAGCATGGACCAACATGTTGAACGCCACGACCAAAGACGCCACTCAGACGGTAGAAGCGGAGCCGGAGGCTACGATGCTGGACAGCAGACTAGCGCACCTCATGGAAGCCCGCAACTCGCTGATACGGCGCTGGAAACGTCAACGCCACAACAGAAAGCTACGCAAACGTATAGCACAACTCAACAGAGACATCGAGCATCACAGCGCAGTCCTCTGCAGACAGCAGGGCACGTCGTGTGTCAAGAAGCGGACGGTCAACGACACAAAGGCAAGACGTGGCGCCTGCTACGCCACTTGCTCAACGATCAGACAACCAAGGGAGCTCAGCATTACATGCTGAACAAGACAATTCACAAGCCGTCAAAGAAATGGGAGATGCTGAGGTGCAACGACGCCTGGACGTCAAGTGTCTCCCCGTAACGCCAACGGACCCACTTCCCAGCTATGAAGGGGCAACCAACGAGATACTAGATGCCGACATCGAAGAATGGGAAGTGCGAGCGGTTTCTACAACAATCAACTGTAAATCAGCATCCGGACCGGACCACGTCACAACAAAGTTGAACTACACGGTAATCGAAGCCCTCACCAAGTACTACAACCAGTGCTGGCGGACGGGCAAGCTACCGCAACAATGGAAGACCGCGAAAAACGGTCCTGATCCCCAAACCGGGCAAACCACCCAGCATAGACAACCTGAGACCCATCTCTCTAACGTCGTGCTGTGGGCAAGGTGCTTGAACACGTCCTACTCAACAGATGGCAACGTTATTTGGAAGAATCCAACATATATCCACATACAATGCTGGGGTTCCGGGCCAAACTGTGTACCCAGGACGCCATGCTGTTGCTCAAGAACGAATCGTGGACAGACACTTTCTCACGTTGGATAACAGAGTGGTGCTCGGACTGGATCTCCAGGGAGCATTCGGACAACGTACAACCACTCTGCGCGTCCTTCGGCAGGTGTCCCACTTCAACATGGGGGGAGAGGACGTTCGCTTACATCAAAGATTTCCTGACCAACCGCACCACGCGGCTTGTGGCAGGAGAACTACAAATACCGCTCAAGCAGCTGGGGAGCACGGGGACACCGCAGGGCTCGGTAATCTCCCCTCTGTTGTTCACCTTGTCATGATAGGCGTTGCAAGACAGATTGGAACGCGTTAGAAACCTCAAGTACACGATCTACGCGGGACGACATCACGCTGTGGTCAACGGGAGGAAGCGACAGCCAGATCGAGGGCAGCCCTCCAAGAAGGCCGTCGCCGCCGTAGAAGAACACCTACGACCCACCGGACTCAAATGTTCACCAACCAAGTCGGAACTGCTAGTGATCTCACCGCGAAGTGCGTGACGCCCGACAACGCAGAACATCAACGTCATGACGGAACGCCGATACCGCACGTGCAGACGCTCACTTTTGGGGCTGCACCTCCAGGACTTGAACCGCAACAATGTGACGGTACAGAAGCTCCACGCAAAGCTCTCGCTGGCCACCCGCCCACTCAAGAAGGTGGCCACGCGGTACCAGGGCATGCGAGAAGACAGTCTACTACGACTCATCCAGTCGTTTGCAGTCAGCCACATCTCTTACGTAGCGTCGTTCCACAATTGGAAAGCGGCGGAGAAGATCAAGATTGACGCGATGATCAGAAAGGCGTATAAGACGGCCCTGGGCTTATACCCCCACACCAACACAGAACGCATACTCGCGTTGGGCGTTCACAACACGCTGAAAGAAATCGCAGAAGCCCAGTGAATGGCGCAGTATCACCGCCTGTCCCAGACCAGGACGGGAAGAACGATACTACAGCGCATCGGAATCAACGCGTCAGCGACGACTCCGGAGGTAGCAAAGCAGCTACCCCGGGACGTTCTCCAAAGACTGAGGGTTCCACCCCTACCGAAGCACATGCATCCACAAGTGCACCAAGAAAGAAGAACTGCGAGAGCCAAGGCCCTCACAAAAGGTCCCGCCAACGATCCGCGCGCGTACTACGTGGACGTGGCGAAGTATCCCCACCGGCCAAACACGTACGCAGCAACAGTTATCGCAGCAGACACTGGAGTACTCACAACGTCGGGAAGCATACGGTGCAAGTCGCCCACGCAAGCCGAGCAGTTTGCAATTGCACTGGCACTAGCGATCCCGGATTGCCGCACGGCCTTCAGCGACTCGAAGACGGCAATAGCCAACTTTGCTACAACAACGTCCATGGAACCACTGCAAGAGTATGTTCAACTATAGCAAGACCGGAAACCAACATTACTGTCAAGTGGTTCACTGCGCACGCCGGGGAGCTGGACGTGGGCCCGAACCGCAACGAGAAGGCAGATACGGAGGCATACGCGCTAACTAGCCGCGGGTCTCTGTCAACGCATTCCTCGGAGCCGCAACGACCCGATGCCGAAGACGGAGAGTATTTTATCACAACCTACGCCGACGTTCTGCAGTGGTACAGAACGAGCAGGCGCCTCTACCCACCGCCTCACCGAGACCTACAACGCAGAGAAGCAGCCACACTACGGCAGCTGCAAGTACAAGCAATATGGACCCCCGTCTGGGCAAAGCACGTTTGCCCGGAGGTTTACACCAACTGATGTATGCCAACACTGCAAGAAGGCGCGAGCCACCCAGAGACACCTCTTTTGGGACTGTGCACCACACCGCCGGGTAACCCAAGAAGTAATGCCACTGCCCATAAGCAGCAAAATTATCAGCCGAGAGCCAGGCAAGCAAAGAGACGTGGTCCAGCACGTGCTTAGCATCCTGGAACGCCAGCGGCCGAAAGCGGCACCCCCACGGGTTTGACGCGAGTAGGTTGCTGCTCCGGACGTCCGAGCACGCTAGTGTCTCGCTTTAATCCCCCTACCCCTTCCCTCTTTATGCCGGATCGTCAAAAAGTTGTTTCACTCACTTAAGCAGTGCCCCTGAAGTACGCATTGCGTTTTCACGAGCTGACACGAACGCCCTGCTTCGCTGCGTGATGCGCAGCTACACACTTCAGCACTGGACCAAACCGGAACGGCGACACCAGCGACTTCACAAATGGGCCCCGGAACCGAGGTTCCGCATGACCCCTAAATTGAAACGGCAACTCACAAGTATGATCCACCGCATTCGTCTTGGTGTAGCGTACACAGACGGTTACGCACATTTCATCGGTCGCAGTGACACCGGTCCTAATTGTGAACACTGTGATGTGCCAGAAACACTTGAGCACATATTTTGTGTCTGCCCAGCATACGCACGTGAACGACAAACACTGATTTCTTCTACTGAAATATATCGCAGTAGGTCATTAACTGATGAGACCATGTTGAGCCCTTGGCCAGACACCAACAGTGCAACTGCGGTCACAAGAGCAGTTATAACCTTTTTGTAAACAACTGGACTATGTGCGCGGCTATGAAATGTGCCTCAGCTAGAAAGAACACTACATACTCACGCTCTCTATCGTCACCATCGTCATCCATTAGTCTTTCTTTTCCCCTTTCCCTTCCCCCAGTGTAGAGTAGCAGGCTAGAGCAAGCTATCGCTCAGGCCGACCTCTCTGCCTTTCTGTAATAAACTTACCTCCTCCTCTCCTTGATGAATATCATTCAATGCCGATCGCTGCACTAAACGTTCGAGTTCTCTGGCGCTCCAGTTTAACCAGCCGTGACCCGGACCTCGAACGTCTGCGTGTGAGTCTAAGACACAGTTAAAGTCCCCTAAGAGTACCATATGTTGCGAATTTAAATAAAACGCGTCAAGAGACTGGAAGAACGCATTAGAATTCACAGACGCCGCTGGGACGTACATGACAACAACTCTTATACGCAACGAAAAAAATAAGGTTCAGTCGAACGCCAGTACGCGTCCGAGGATATCAAAGGAAACGTGATGGTCACGGAAAAGACTTCGGTTAAATATAATAAATGCGACGCCAGTTGAACGCATGCTGACGTACGAAAAGAAACAATCAAAATTGAATGCGCGCTTGAAAGCAAGTACATAAGAAAGCTTTAAAAATTATGTTTCTTGCATGAACAGCAAAACACAGTGCGCTGAACGCGCGAGAGCCAATACCTCAGCCCGTTTTTGTGGATTGCGGAAACCTTGAACGTTAAGAGTACATTTAGAGTAAGAGCTATGGGGAAAAGAAAAGATACTATAAGATCACGCAAAGGCAGGGGCACCTTTAACAGGCGCTGGAGCCAGTGCCCCGCGAACGGCTGAGTCATTTTTTTACGGCCAGGCGATCCACTGGAGGCTCGGAGCTTGCGGGACCGCGTCAAAGTCCACAGGGGACTTCTGGCTCTGGTGGGGGCTTCTGAGTCATCATACATATCCGGTGGCGTTTGGTGTCCGGGGTTCTTGAAGGAGGTTGGTACAAAGCCTTCTACACTGTCCCGGCTTATGTCACTGGGGCTAGTGTCTTCGTCAATTTGTAGGGCTGCCTCACTCCTGGTGCTCTTGGAGTCCTCGTAGATGCAGGCATCGTCGTCTTGGGCTGTAGTCTGCTGGATGACATCCGAACTTGTTGTCGACTGAGCAGCCACGCGAGAAGCATCAGGTGTATTATTTCTATTTGATACACCTTCCTCACGAGGTGCCTGTCTGACGGGGGCTCGGCCTGCAGTTCTTCAGAAATGGCCACCGGACGCGGGGGCGGGGGCCACTTGAGTTTTCAGAACCTGGAGGAATTACCAGGTCCAGAATCGTTAGGGACGCAGTGGGCGTCTGCTGCAGCGTCGCGATTGGCGCACCTTCGTCGTGGTCCGTTACCGCGGCTCACGTCGACGAACCATCATCGCACCTGTTCTTAGACGGCGTTCCTGGCGGAAGTGGAGGGACATATTTGGATGCCGCCTCCGAGTACGACTGTTTCATCGTGGAAAGGACAGTGGCATTTGGGTCACCACAGCGGCGGCACAGCCGTGAACAGCCCTTCCCGTCATGGCCATAGATTCCACATCGACCACAAAAGGGAGCGGCGCAGTTCATACGAAAGTGACCACTATCACCACGCGACGGCACACCCGCTGATTCCTTTATAGTCGCAGGTCACACGGTGGCCAGCAACTTTGAGGTAGTTTGGTACAAGTGACCATGCCTTCGTTTCCATGCGGACGTATTGCGTCCCAGTGGTCCCGGTGCATGATGATGAGTGGGGTGAAGCATCCGTCATTCCGTCCGCGCTTCATTCGTCCGTTCGTGCGTCCATTCATCCGTCCATGCGTCCATCCGTCCGTACATCTGTCTGTCTCTCCGTCTATCTCTCTGTCCTATCCGTCCATCTAGTGAACACTCCAGGTACCCCTATCTCGCATCTTTTCATCATATATTCATCATATAGAAGTACTGCCATCTAGCGGACATTCTAAGGATTAAGGACTAAACGAGAGGTGGTTCGGCTGTACTAGAGGACTGCATCTTTCCCGCCTCTAGTTCATGGCACTGCGGCCCAACCCTCGCTATACCTTGCAAGCGAGGGTTGCGCCCAGCGAAGAGGTTACGCCCAGCGATTTTACCATGGCAACCCTTTCTGGTCAAATAGGGCTCAAAGTGCGTCCTTCTGATACTAGTTTTGTTTAATGAGCATCAAATTCAAGGCGAATTTCAATTCATATTAACTCTCCGATACTCGTCTCTGTAAGTCATTTTATTAGAAACAACTATATTTTTATTTATGATTAACGTGCGCGGTTTTCTCCTCAATTTAATTGAGTGCGCACGTGCCGCTCCTCTAGTCCGGCCGTGGAGGTGGCTACCTACTACTACGACGCCCTACCACTACTACTACTGCATACATCGCGGACGCACGACCCATGGCTCAAAGAAGCCGTGCAAAACTTTTTGAGCATGGTGAGAAAACGCTGCTGATCGGTAGCAGAGGCTCACGACAACACGTGAGGCAAATAATATAGCACATCACGTGGCCTAGAATTCACCATAAATTATCAAAGTCAGCTGAAAATTCCTTTCTCTGCACTTGACGAAACACGGAATATGCCCAAAAATCACGCGTAGCAAGCCCATGTATCAGTCATTGCCTGATTTGAGCATGGCACACTCGCTGGTTAAAGAAATCGCCGCAAGAGGCCACTACTTGTCCACGTGTGCGCGCGCGCTCACACTCAATAAAGCCGCGCATTCGAAAAAAAAGAAGAAAAAGTGCTTAAGGTCACGAGCCACGCGTGACTTTTTTGTGGCCCTGCCATCCCTCCTTGCTTAGCTTCCAGCCCTTTAGTTGGAACAGGACTTGATAAACAAAACAAAATTATATTCTCAGATATGGCAGATCAAACGATACAGCAATTGCAGCATGCGACAAACTATGTTACCTTCACTGGTACTGGACCAAGTCTAAAAATTTTTGCGGGGTTGAATTCTTGGGGCAACAAGCTTTACCTGTGAATTCATCCCATGTTTACTTGAAAAAGTGTTTCAGGGCCCCATTAAGGTACTCCACCCCTAAAAGTTGTTGTCGATTCAGAGTACGAAGTACTCTACTATGGGAGAGCGTAAAGCCTTCCCGGGGGCCTCTCAATTGATGAGGCCAAAACACATGCGTGTTGAGAGCAAACTTTCGACGATTAGAAGTACTATGTACTCTACTATGGGAGAGCAATAAACCGTCCAGTCCACATTTGCAATGTCACACACTCAGATAACTACCTATTTAGAGAAATTTATTCTCACGAACAGTGAACATCAATTACAATCCAACAGAACATCGCGATGCAAACAAGATCCACAGACACACCAAACATTGTTACGAAAAGATGTGTTTTCATATGTGCACGAAACAGAACATACACTGATACACAATAATTGTTACAAAAAGATATGTTTACATGTGTACAAAACATGGTAAATGAAGAACACATATATGAAATGTAAAGACCTATATGCTAGGTATTTACATAGCTTTTGCAAGGTATTCGTGCGAGTACTACACAAAGATTTACCTACCAAAACCAGGCAGGCCTGAAAACAAGCTTTACACGTCTCTCGCAGACGAACACAAAAGGACAGGACCCTGCAGTACCGAAGAAATTCCTCCTCTCCCAGAAAGAAGAGTTCCTCCGACAAAACAGACAGATTCGGACTGTAATAAAAAGCTACGTCATCCGAGCAATGCACATGTTTACATCCTGGGAAAAAACCGTAAAGGTAGTCCAAGTTTTGTGGCTCAATACTCTTTGTAAATTTCAACTTCTCACTACATTGAGCTGTGAAATGAAGCAATCGTTTTTTACATATCACAACAAACATTAAGCTGTATTTAAACTTGGAAAGAAGGAAGCTATGTTGTATTCTATTTGAAACAAACCAACAAAATATGGTAAGTCGCGCTAGCCAGTTGATAAAGGATGTCATTTTGCAATCAACTGAAATGCGCCCACAGAAGCTTGGAACTGCATCGTGTAATGACTACGCTGGGCGCATCGCATCAGCTGCACCACCTGGCTTTTTGTTTTCTTACTGATAGCATGGTCCTTTAATGCTTTTTTCTATGCTGATAGTTAATGAAGCTAATTTGAGGGGTTTTTTTTTGTTCAACACTACTTCAATGAAAAGCATGAGATGACGAAGTTAAGAAGTATTGGAAACATTAAAGCCCTCCTGACAGCAAATTTCGAAACTGTAAACACGTGCGTTGTTTGATAATAAATTATTATCATTATTATTATTATTATTATTATTATATTATTATTATTATTATTATTATTATTATATTCCTGCATGCTTGGCAATTCTGAGCGATTGTGACTAACAAACGTTGCCTTGAAGATATTTTCAGTTGGTTTTAATGTAAGTGTGAGCGCTCACCTAAGCTTTCACCACCTCGCGACATCGCCACTAGTAAAACGTAGACAAAGGTTCCTTGCAACGTTCCCGAAAAAAAAAGCGAGTATTGACAACGCCGCATAACATTCACGGGGCGCACACAAAACGACGACTGGCAACCAACGAGAGCTGTTGTTCCTCGCCCCTTTCGCTTGGTTGTCAATGAGGCTTTTTTTTAATGCGAATCATATTATAATCAAGCTCGATTCGGTGTGCGGCGTGACCACCCTTACTGCGCGTGCGCGTACCCTCACTCTCTCCTCTCCTACGCTTCCCCTCTCTCGTCTTGCAACGCCAATGCAGGCAGCTTCCGCTAGTCTACGCTTGCTTTCCCCTCTCACCCTTCTAGGCATCCCTCTCCGCGGCGTTTACACCATCATTGCGCACGCTTCCTCTTAGAGGGAGGTGGTGTAACTCTTTCGTCGGGGGCACAGGCTGCGCGTGGGTCCACAATTGGCATCAGGTGGCGCTAAACTGCGTAAGCTACGCGTTCAACGTCCCTGATGCTTGAGCGCACGTGGTCTGGTCTGAGGCTCTTCCCCGCTGTGGGGTGCTAGTTTCTTTCGAATTCGGAATGGCGTTTTGAAATGTCGCTAAGATTTATCACAATTAACTATTCTAGCATTATTTATACGCCACGTTAGAGAGGACCTGCGATTTACTTTCGCCATTACCAGACACAATTGGCTAACAATTACCGCAAAGAAAGTACCAAGCGAAAATTTCCTAGGCCGAAATTTCGCGGCCAGGGGCTCTTTCATCGTACTGTTTTATGTGTATTATACAGTAACTTAACGATAGGAAAGAGGACGAAAACCAAACTTGCCACCAGCAGGGATAAAACCTGCCCAAGGATGCAGATTCAATCCTTGCAAGGGGAGGGGAGGGCAAGTTGTCGTTTTGTCCACATTACTTTCGATCACATGTTGTATATCCCAATTCCTAAAATAGACGGAGTGGGGACTGAGTACTTGCGTGGAGATCCGGGACAGCCGGATAGCCATACAAGAACGACAGCCTCTCGGATAAAGAGGCGTGCGGAGAGTACGTCAAAACGTTTCGCCACTTTGCCGCCAGGGGAAAGGCGCGTGTTTATTCTAAGTTGTGCGTTCTGGGTATACAGGTTAGCTGTTCGTAGGTATTTACTTTGCGAGAAAGTAATGTATTCGTCATCACGCATCTGGGAGAGGACATCTGCGCGCAAAGACAGACCTTGCAGAACTTGAACAGCAAGCATATGAACACTGCAGTTTATCTTTGTGTATGCGAATGTGACAACTCAAAGAAACGATGAATTATATCGAATCGTTACTGTGTTACAACGAATGTTCGACTAATGAGAGATCGGTGTACTCCCCTATGGGATAGCTTTAAGCTCCCCTGGTACTTAAGCTGCTATGCCACTCGACGCCTTCTGGTTTCGTGTTTAGAAAAAAGCAGTTAACAATTCGGAGTGCTTTGTACTATACTATGGGAGATCTGAAAACTGTCCCGGAAGCCTCACACTTAAGACAACAATGTGTATTTAGAAAAAGTGGTTAACAATTTAGGTTCTACTATGGGAGAACATAAAGTGTTTAAGCGAAATCGCTAATGATTTAAAGCGCAAAATGCACTGTACGATGGGGGAGCCATTAGCTGTTCTGATTTAAGGTCATTGCGACATGAGGGTAGCATAGTCCACCTGTACCCACCGCTGGGTAGAGAAAAAAAGTGTTTAACGATTTAGAGTGCTTGGTACTCTACCATGGGAGAGCATAAAGCCGTCCCGTGGGAAAATACGAGATGGCCCATATGTTTGGAGACCTGTGTTTAAAACTTTTATTGTCACAGACGTGAATGACATTTCAACAAAACATTTCTTGATAGGCATTAACGACTATGACAATAGCAAGGAGGATTAAAAATATTGCTGGAGCAGAAATGATTGCCCAGGAGTGAAGCCGTGCCCATGGCAAGATGGCGCTGCGGTGGTCATCTTACTGAGGGCAGGATAAAGTGTTACCGTTCAGCGATTAAGAACAGATCGTTTCCCTCGCACGCCCGACGAGCTTAATGTGGCAACTTTTTCGGGTCACATATAGTGCTCCATGTGCGTCTTAGTGTTACTAATTCTCCTTAGTAGGCTTCTGATTGGAGGCGAGGTTCTTTGGAGATGCAGTCACACATACTCGTTTCTGTGTGTTATTTAGTCGGGAACAACTATCATTTAGCATAGAACTAACATAGCAATTACATTAACATATTCAAGCCACTTGATGTTTCAGTGGGCACTACCAGAAAAAAGCATGTTTCCACGAGCTGGCTCCACTTCTGCTGAAAAGGCAATGCCGAAACTTTCACTCCAGCAATTTTTCTTTAATCCTCCTTGGACAATACAGACTGTGTGTTTAGAGAAATGTATTCTCACGAACAGTGAACATCTATTACAATCCAACAGAACATCGTGGTGGAGCACAAAAACCCCAGACACATCAAAAACTTTTACAAAAAGGTATGTTTACATATGTACACGGAACACAAAATACACAGATACACAAGAATTGTTACAAAAAGATATGCTTACATATGTACAATACATGGTGAGCGAAGAACTCACAAATGAAATGTAAAGATCTATATGTAAGGTATGTGCATAGTATTTACAAGGTACTATGTGTTTATGAAAAAAGTAGTTAACTATTTAGAGTAATTTATACTCTATTATGGGAGAGCATAGAGCCGTCCCACGAAGAGTCAGACGTTGAGCAGCGGGCAGAGCCTCTTGCGACGCTAGAGAGAGAGAGAGAGAGAGAGAGAAATGTGTTTATTCACAAAAGCATGGAGAAAAAGGGCATGGGAGGAACCCCTACTCCGGGATCCCTAGGACGGCTCCAGCGACGAGCCGGCCCCGCTGTATCAGTGCTCGGCGGACCTCGGGAGGTCCGTCGCGGAGAGCATCATCCCACAGCTTCTCGTTACGTAAAGGGCGAAGGAAAGCAGGTAAGGGAGGAAAGATGTTCGCAGTGCACTCGATCAAGACATGGAAGGTCGTGGGCGAGTTTCCACAGCCGGGGCAACGGTTTGCATAGCACTGCGGGTAGAATTTATGAAGTGATACAAGATTAGGAAATTTTTAGTCTGTAGCTGGCGTAACGCTACTGCCTCCTCTCACGAGAAAGATGGCGGTGGGGCGCTCTGGGTGCGACGGACATTCCTGTAATGATGAAGAATGTATTTGTAAGTGAGAAGAGAATCCCCCCACTCCGAAATGGTCGTCTCGCTTTTCCGGGCCGCCCGAAGGGAAATTTCGCGGGCAACAGCGTGTGCGCGTTCACTGCCCGGCAGAGAGACATGACCAGGAGTCCAGAGTAAGCGGATGCGAAAAGTACTGTTTGACTCAGTTAGTGGAATTTGAGAGCTCGGTGGGTCGCTCTTGGGATGCCATGTCGTGATAGGAAGGCCCGACATGCCTGTTGAAGTCAATATGTAGGCCTCACTGTGAACACGGATAGGTATCGCATCGCTAGAGCGACTCCAAGAATTTCGCCGTTAGCGGCATGTGTCCCACGCATTGCAGCCAAGTCCTGCGGGAAATAGGTGCCACCTAACATACCGAGGTGTACCCTTCCGCGAGTTCAGGCTGTGTCTGCGTAAGAGAATGCGATTCCGGGATTTCTTTGAGCAGACGGCTGAGGTATCGTACGCTGGATTTGCGCCGGTCCTTGTCATACTAGGGGTGCATGTTGCGTGGTAAGGGATGAACATTTAGTACATTACGTGTCGCAGACGATAAGGGCGTGGGCGGGATTCCGTCTCAGTGTTGGGACGGGATATCCGAGCGTGAGAGTAGATTGCGGCCAGTACGGGTGATTAGGAGGCGTTGCACTGACTGACCCAATCTAACTCGAGCAGCTTGCTTAGTGTGTTTTGTTGGTGGAACGGGATATCCGAGGCGTGAGGTGTAGTTAGCTTTGTTATCCGCTTGAACATGTAGTCCAAGGATGCAAGCACGAGGGACATGTGGTATAAGTAGGCCATTCACGTGCACAATAAATAGGGGAGGAAGACTACTGCTTCGGGAGCAAATGACGATGAGCTCTGATTTTTGAGGAGCACATTGCAAGCCTCCTCTTTTAGCGTACTCAATGACAGTATCCACTGCTTTTTGCAGTCGGTCCTGGATAGCTCCATCAGAGCCCCGCGTCGAGCAGATAGTGATGTCATCCGCATAAATAGCTTGGGTGGCATCGGGGATCTGGTCGAACAAGTAGGGAAGCCCTGCCAGTGCGATGTTAAATAATTTAGGGGAAAGAACGGAGCCTTGTGGTGTCCGACGTCCTGTAAGGTGGATTGTACCAGACAGATGCGGTCCCATTCCCACAGTGGCCGTACGATCCCGAAGAAATGAGCGGATGTAGTTATACATTCGAGTTCCACAATGCGACTCGGCTGGATTTCGAAGTATAAGGTCATGTTGATTATGATCGAAGGCCCCCTTCAAATCTTATGCCATGAGTGCTCTCGTTTGGGCGTGAGATGGAGGCCCTAGGATTTCTTCCCGTAGCTGTAACAGTACATCTTTGGCCAATAGATGGATTCGGTATCCGAATTTAGAATGCGCGAAGAAGGATTGCTGTTCTAAGAAGGGCTGCAGACGTCGTAAGAGTACATGCTCCATCAGCTTGTCAATGCAGGA
The DNA here is from genome assembly GCF_013339725.1 of Rhipicephalus microplus. Taxonomy (NCBI): domain Eukaryota; kingdom Metazoa; phylum Arthropoda; class Arachnida; order Ixodida; family Ixodidae; genus Rhipicephalus; species Rhipicephalus microplus. Next base: position 78,746,645 of record NC_051168.1, read on the forward strand.
GGTTAGGGATATGGGACGTAGGTTTTAAACCTTAACTGGTTTGCCCGGCTTGGGAAGCAACGAAATAGCGGCGTGTCGCCACGCTTGGGGCAGTGTACCTTGGCGCCAGTATTCATTGAATATACCAGTGAGGTGGGTGATAACCACCTCACTGGTATATATGGTTGAGGAGTGTGGTGAACCGAATGTGGTCTGCTCCCGGTGCCGTGTTACGGTGTAGATCTTGTAACACTACCCGTACTTCCTCAGCCATGATATTTGCGTCCAACAATTCATTTGTCTCGCCTACGTGCGAATAGTCAGGGTAATGTGGTGTTGGACCTCTCGGAACGAAATGTTTTTCGAGCTCATTGAGAAGTCTCGAGGTGTCGTCCCGATACTCGTGTATTAGGATGTGTAACTGTTGAAATGTTTTTGTTTTCGTGGTGGTGGGGTCTGTGTGGGATCGAAAAATTGACCATGTTTTTGCGGTGCCTAATGTTCCTGAAAGTCGGTTGCAGAATCCTCGCCAGTTATTTCTAATGAGGGTCGCTGCGTATTCTTGAGATTCCCTTTAATTTGGTCTATTCTTTTTCTAAGTTTACGATTAAGACGCTGGTGCTTCCATCGCCGTTTCAGTGCTCTGCACGCGTCCCAAAGATGAAGCAAATGTGGGTCAATGTCTGGTGTTTCGGTGATAGTACATAATGTGTGCGTGTTGGCTTCTATATCTTGAGTAAGAGAGTAAAGCCATCGCTCGTAACCTTGCCCTCAAGCGGGTCCCAGCGACGTTTCCTGAATTTGACCAAGTCTGTAATGTGTAAACGCCGCTTGGTCCTCTGGGCACCATTAAGTGGTAGAATGGTCGCCACAATATAGTGGTCGCTGCCAAGGTGCTCCGCTAGAAGAGCATGCAGTACCACCGGGCCCGTATCACGTGCAAAGGCGAGGTCAGTGCAGGTGTCACGTGATATACTGTTACCAATACGATTGGGGCGCTCTGGGTCAGTTAGTAAAGTGTATCTCATGTTACCAATATCATTCCACAAGCGTGTTCTTTTGGCCTGCGATTTGACATAACCCTAAACTGTATGTGGAGCGTTAAAATCCCCGCACACCACACGAACCCGTCCAAAACTCTCAAATTCCGTGAGAAGGCGGTGAAAGTAGTGCGTACGCGAACAGGGGGAACTGTATACATTTAGTAAAAACAAGCTTTGACTGTTTGAGCTTTGCGTAATTGTTTCGATTATTTGGTGAGGGATGTCACTGCTAGTAGTATGCACTCGACATGTGACATGTTTCGTAACTAGGGCTCCCACAAGAGGTGAGGCACCCAAGAGAGTGTTGTAAGGAGGTGGACAATTTGGTTCTTGTAAGAGGATAACATCAGAAGCGTCAGTGGATGCGGTTACGTACTGCTGCAGGGAACTCCACCTTTGGCGGAATTGGATTGGATTTGATAAACTTTTATTTGGTCCTCCAAAACACAGATCAACCCCTGCCGTTCCATTGCCACACCACTAGTCGTGGCATGTCACGCGATGCCATCTTCATCGCGGGATGAAACGGAAGGACGCCGTGCACTCGTATTGGATGTTGACAGCCGAGAGATTTGATCAAGTTTAGTCTCGGTAGTTGGTCCGGCGGTGGTACGTGCGAGTGTGCCTTCTATACATGACTGGACGTGCTCCAGCATCTCAATTTGAAGGATTTCCATGCAGCGTTTTATCCTGTCGAGTGCAGCCAGCATACTGGTGCCCATTTCGGCTACCAGCGCGCCCATTTGCTTTTGCAGGCATTCGCAACGCGCCTCCATGTCACGCCGTCGGCGTGCTATTTCCGCGAGAGAATCAGGGGTCGAGGACTTAGTGATCTGAGGATCTGAGCGGACGTAGAGGGGAGTGATTGGCGGGACGGAGCAAGCTGCAGGGGACCCTCTACCTGACATATACCTCCCGAGGAGCCACCTTGGTTGCGTTCCATTCCAAAGCCCGCAGCTGCTCGGGGAAAGCGTGTACCTCCTTGCCAATAGGTTTGCTCGGGAAAACCTTCTTGTAGGGTTGTCGTGTAGATGGGGAAGGAGCCTGCGTCTCCGATGGATGCCGTGATTCTTCGCAGGAGCAGGAGCGGGACTTGGAGCAGGAGCGGGACTTGAGGCTAGTCCGGGATTGAGAGCGGGTCTGAGACTTAGAGCGGGTCTTTGACTTGCGACGCGATTGAGACCGGCTCTTGGAGCGTGACTCTTCTGTTTTCGTCGGGGTGCGTGAATGGCGGGTCTCGGCTGTCTTGCTTGATACGGTATGGCCACTGGAGGGTTGGAGTTCACCCAGTTAATTTTCGAGGGCTTTCGCACCCATGCCTTGTTGACTGCTTGACTCTCACGCCGAGGGCTGCCTGGATCCCTCGTAGGGTGAGGTCCGTCACAGGATTTGCAATAGGGAGTTCACGGATGCGACTGGGTGGGGTTTTACGGTGCCGCACGTCGGACATATGATAACGTCTGGTGTAGGGCAATAGTCATCCAGATGGCCCAGCTTAAGACTAATCTTGCAAAGCACTTGTCGGAGGTGATGGGGGTAACAACGCAGATCAGCCTCGTAGAAGCGTACGTAGCGAGGGACCTTCAATCCTTTGAAAGTGACTAACGCAATGTTGGTCTGACCCATCATGCGTGCTTGAAGCATTTGGGTTGCAGGAGCCACAAGTTACTCTACTAGCGTGGAAGACGACGCACCGGGCATGATTCCAGGAACAATACCTTGCAAGAGTTGTCGGGAGCCACAAAGTATGTGGTGATGGGATAAACATGCTCACCTAGTTTCAGCTCCCGCACCCTGTATAACGCGTCGGCCACATGGGACTGGGGCGGGCTGATGATTGCTAGGTTTTGCAGTGTTCACAGTCGGAATATGATGTCCTCACGGTCTTTGGTAGTCAAACCAGCAGCGCACTAGAGAGCACCGGCAAGTTCAGGGCGCGTCCACCTATCCAGGCAGAGCCCTCCACGAGGGCTTAGAATGATATTTCCATCGTGTTTAGGAAGTCGAGACAGATGCTGGTTCCCTCTCTGCTTGCGTACATTGCGCTGAGAGACGCCCGAGATGCCCTCGCTTGGTTGGGTTTCCTTGTAGGTGTTCACTTTGCGGGCGCATCGCTTCTTGATGACGGTCTTCCAACAGCCACCTGCATCGTCGTCATCGGTGCGGTCAGCAGGACAGTTCAAGGCAGCATGTTCCTCCATTCTTTCCCCAGTCAAAATGTCATTTTGTTGCCCGGAAAGAGAACTGGTGAAAGCTGGATCAGATTTCAGCCCCATGGTGTGCGTCTCGGGTGTCGTTACTGCCGCGCAACGCCCAGCGGCGTTCTCCGTCGCCGACGATGAACCTTGCTCATTGGAAGACGGCGTTACGGTGGTTGATTGCTCCATCGACACAGTGTCGAGAGTTGGCTGAGAGCCCTTCGCACTGATGCCGGCTTCGGGCCTGTAGTATGTAACGCGGGAACCACGCCGCAGTAGCAGCAGCCGCGTAGGGGCCGCCTCAGAGCAGTCGGAGTCCCACGCATGGATGGACGAAAGATCAACTCACCGCGACAAGCTTGACTTCGGTGAGGTCACCGCCACTTGCTGAGTTGACAGGCACCACCAGCACTTAGGCGAAAAGTCCCACAGTCGAAAAAAAGCACATGATGCAGGCGAAGAAACGGGGGACCGTTGTACGAGATGCCCCGGGCGCGTCTCCCGCAAACACAGGAGCTCCAAACAGCACGTCCGCTCTCCACGAACGCTAGAGCTAGACTCCACTATACGACAAGATTGCTGTCGCAAAAACGGCATCTTTCTATAACATGCGGATTTGTATATTAGGGCAGAACCCCGAAAGTAGTTCAGGGATGGCGCTATACGCACTCAATTCTAGTCTCCCCACCAATGTTGCATGGCGAAGAAAACGTTGTCTTCGTATATCACGTGCACTTAGGAATTAGACTTTTATTTGAAGCAAGCTCTATAGGCTTCGTGCTTTGAGAAAATGTTTAAATTTTATGTAAATACAGATGAACCCATATTTTTTATACAAATGGAAAAATTGGAACAATACGCATTTTCAACACGCCCAAAGGTGGCACGCGCAAACGCCATGATGTGTCGGATTTCCGGAAGCGAAAGCACGACCTGCAGCAGGTTGGGCTGTTTTCAACTCACATGTTTCAACTCGGGAAATAGAGAGGCACCACCTTTCAAAAAAAAAAAAAAAAGCAAATTGTTGCATGCAGGCATGAAATGGCATGGAGAAATGATCCCACGCACAGTGAGATTCGATTATACGCGAAGCACAAATCAGGAAGGTTGACATGTCACTTTAAGATCCACATAACGTTACGAGGTGGACGTACATTATGCCATACATTACTTCCACGTCATGATTATCATGTTCGGACGTGTCATTTAACTACTTCGTCTATTCACGTCACGTGATACCGAATTTGTTATAGCACGAGCATGCTATGAGCGTACGTAGCATGTAGTCATGTTTTACATGACACGAATGTCATGATTATCATGTTTGGACGTGTCATTTACATTCGTCGTCCGTTCGCGTCACGTAATACCAAATTTGATATTTGCGAAGCTAGCGATAGGGCTACGAGCGCATCGTGAGCGTGGCATGTTGTCATGTTTTTACGTGACATGCATCTCATGATTATCGTGTGTGAGCCAGTCATATATATACTTTCGTCATTCATTCTTGTCCCGTAATACTAAATTTAGTACATGTAAAGCTAGCGAAACGACCGCGAGTGCACCATGAACGTGTCGTGTAGTCATGACTTACATGACATGCATGTCGTGATTTTCGCGTTATCGTCTGTCACTTATGTTCGCCATGCAGTCATGTCATGCCATACCAGTTTTGCAATATGTCATGTCAAGGAATCCACTGCAAGAGCAGGAAGACCACGCAATGTAAATAATTGACATTCATAACATACATGTCATGATTCTCATGTTATGACTAGTCACTTATGCTAGTCATACAATCATGTTACGCCATAGGATACCATTATCTAAACGGTCAGGAGAGCTAAAAATAGTAGGCCGCTAGCTAGCTAGCTGGCTAGCTAGCTAGATATATATATAGATAGATAGATAGATAGATAGATAGATAGATAGATAGATAGATAGATAGATAGATAGATAGATAGATAGATAGATAGATAGATAGATAGATAGATAGATAGATAGATAGATAGATAGATAGATAGATACGCTCGAAGTTACCGTAGTTCACTAAGGAAAGCTTCGCATTTAAAAATTTGTGGAAGACTAAGGGAACAGAGGAGCTGGTGGCTTTACCCCCTCTTCACTCTTACTGTCATTTCATGCCCCTTGCATATAAGCCGCCCCTAAAGACATAGCAACACAATGTGGTGATTTATAAGCTTGAGTTTGCGAAAAAAATCGACATAAAGAAAACGCTGCAAGCCACTGCCCGCACTCGGTTTTTCACATACGCCACCACCGGCCGTGCCCGTCACTGAAATCTGCGACTCTGGCACTGCCCGTGTGGGGGACATGACGTATTTCAATGTGGCCAATCACAGCGGACTAACACCGAATAGTATTCCGTATTTGTGATGCAGTTTGGCTTGAATATCTAAAATAGCGTGATTCAGAAGGGCTCAGCGCTGTCAGTTTCGATTTCGGTTTCGTTTGCCCTCTTACTTTTATCTTCAGTCCCTAGAGGCCACTAGTACCCAACATGGCGGCCGTCCGCTGCGTGTGCAAGTCAATCGCATCGCGAAAATTCGTGGTTTCGTTGTAACTTCCTCGGAAAATCTGCGTGTGATCGACACCGTTTTCACAGCGGACTCTCGGACTTGCTGCTAAAGCGTTCCAGCAGCAGAGCAACAGCCATGGACTCGACAGAAGTGGAAGTTCAGGTGAGACTCTCCGTTCCGTCGGAAGAAACGCATCGTTTCTCCGTGCCACCGCCTATGATCGGATTCGATTCCTTTAGCTCTGTTGCTTGCTCTCTCCAAGTAAGACAAACATTTTGTTCGCGGGTCGATGCTAAACTATCGTGCTGACAAACCGCCACCAATCTCAAATGGCTCGCACGTACCCCGTGTCGCATTTTATCTAGGACACTGACTCGGGAGAGCAAAAAAGATGCCAGTGCGGTAAAATTTCGCTCGGGAATTGGAGCAGCGATTTTGTGGGAAGGCATGTGAAAACGAGGCGCCTGTGTCGTTGTACAAACGCAGACAATAGCTGGAACGAAAGGGAGCGTTTCACCCGAAGACAACTTCCGGCTTTTAAAGTGTAAACGTCGAACGCTTTCGAATCGCACTTTGTTCCCGTTTTTCGCTCCCGGTTGCCCGGTTAACGAAAACACGCCTGGGGTTGGGCGCGAATGCTTGCGAAGTAAAGGCCCACCGGCTCATCATGTAACCTGTTCGATTGCGATATGAAGGCTTGCTTCATCGGTCAAAAGAGCCGCACCTAAATCGGCCGTGTAAATCTATCGTACCGTGAGCAACTTGTGGACATGAAACGATCGGCGCACGAGCCGGTGAAATCGAAGTTTTCTTTTTTATTTACGTCGCTATTGCAGTCGCATCGTACGCATGTACTGCGTCGCTTTCATTAGCTAGTTGATTTGCGAGATGGCTAGGGACGTGCTGCAGGTTGCGATGTTACGAAGAATAAAATCAGGAAATCGAAGCAGACACGTATAGTGTATCCGTAGTTATTTGCGTATAGGGATTATGCTGCTCGCTGTGTTGCATAAAAAGATGCTTGATCATTTAATGGCGTTGCACTTTGTTATGGGTAGCCGTGCTTGCGAGATAAGTTAATCAGAAGCTGACAAACTGAATAGAGTTGTATTCTTTAGTTGTGGTAGGCTAGAAGTACGTAGGGAGCATTGTGCTGACTGAGTGCCCCTTTGTGTGTTTGTGTGTGGCGTCTTAGTTCCCACAGGTTTTATCGTCACAGTAGAGCTAACTCGTTAATGTTTGTACATCAATGCCCCACGTGTATGTGCAAGTAGTCCCGTCTGTAAAGCTCTCATTGTATGAAACACCTATTGAGTTCATTTTTCTCTTGGCATTCTTTTCATTCTTCTTGTTTTACCAACACTTTGAAGTGAATACCCATTTAGTGTTTTCTCTAATTTTTCATGGCAGGTTGAGGAGAATTGTGCAGAAAGGTGTGCAGTACCTTAGAAAAAATCTAATTGACAATAAAATAATGCTAGCATAAAATAAGTTAAACAAAGCCATGAACAGAGTTTGGAGTCATGCACCAAGTTCAGAGCTGAGCATGCTACTTGAGAGCCATGACATGCAGGAGCAAGTGTCCGATACAGGATGACGCACGTGCCTGCTTCAGCAAAACGTGACAGCTACTTCCAATAGAATACTCTTTATCGACTCAGCTAAAACTCCAGAGAATCTTCTTTTCCAATAAATGCAGTGGTTAGCACTCGAAATGAGCAAAAAGTCATTTCGGGTATTGAGTGAAAAAGAAACGCAGAACATGTTAATGCAGTCAAAATCTGAAAGTTGCAGATAGGATGGATTGATTGATCAAGGAGCAATTTATAACATGCTGTGCCGCCAGCTTACATTCGTTTGCTGTGCTGCCACACTGTTTTAGAAGGCTGCCTGTTGAACCTATAATTATCAAGGAGTGATAAAATATGGAGTGAAGCGGGTACTCTAGAAGATAATGTGTTAGTCAGGTAGACTGCCCACCTTCTGACATTAGGGGAGAAAGAAAAGGTGCAATAATAATATTTATATTGTAAACGCCGACATATCAGCTTTTGTGGAGAGTGACTCACTACAGGGCCAAGCCTCGCATTAGTATTTAAGTTATCTCAGCAGCTTACGCTAATGAATGAAAGACAGCAGAGTGGTCTTTAAGTACTAATAGTGTTAGTCATTGTATCAGGGATATCTTTCTCCTGAAGGAAATCCTAACTTGTGCAGCATTGGAAAAAATGTTTTAAATGCGTCCGCAGCATAGTGCTGAATGCCTGTTCGATGTACCAGAACTAGTGAAATTCTCTGTGTTATGATTTCAGTTGAAATATAACTTCAGTGTAATGTGTTTTTGCAACTCATCTTACTGTTGAATGTATGCTCTCATTTCTAATGTTTGACGTTGCAGCTGCGTGTGAGGGAAACATTTAGTGAATGAATCGCACCTAATTAATCACCTTTCATGTTCTGTGCGTAAATTTTTAGATTTTTAGTCTGCTGAATAAGTTTTCTAATTTACTTTGTTCTTTTTTATATCATGTTTTGAGTTTTTTTTAGCTAGGTGGTGCAGAGCTAATTGTTTAACGGAAGTAGTGTACATTGCTACAAGACAGAATGGATAGAATACTCAGTTGGTGCAAGATACAGGTAGTATGCAAATAGTTCAGTTGATCTTTTGTTTATGCTGTAATTATTGGGATAAAAATGAGTGCAGCTTTCTAAACCACCTAGCTGCAACAATTATAACTATTATGACAACAGCTTCCAGTATAATTGAAGGTACAAACATGGCTCAGCGTTAAGATGTAATTGCACTGACAAAAAAGTCTCGAGGTCATTAATGCCTAAGTGAACATTTTATAAGTGTAGAGCCCTAGATTTTCTGAACACACAGATTTTGCGAGTCTTTCGGGTCTGGTGACTGTCGAGTGTGGCGCAGTTTTTGCATCAAATCACTTGATGGTAGTCTTGAACCCGCTGTGTCCCCTCTGTCCCTTTCTTGTCTATCCAGTGTGTCGACTGTCTTCTTGCTGGGTGAGAACTTCACGCGACCTTTCGCATATCCGCCTCACTTCAACTGTTCGGTCCCTGTGTCCGTCTATTCTGTGCCTATACGTTCTTCACTTTATCTGCCTTCTTCGCCTCCTGCTCTGCTTTTGGTGGTGGGAATTCGTGTGCTTCTGAGATACCGCCCAGGTTCATTTGGTACTACTGTGTACACAGTAAGTATGTAGCATGGGAGACGTTTCGGGCTTGCTGCATGGTGTGTTGCTTCGTCTGTCGAACTTGCCTTCTACAGCTCTCTGTTTCGTCTTCGGGTGATCTTTAGTCATATATCTTGTCACTGTTTATTGTGCTGCTTTAGAGCAGCGTGCTCCAAGATCTCTCGCCTTGTGGTTCTATTGTTTTTCTTTGTTTTTATATGTCTATGGCATCCTTTTCGCTGACTGCTGCATTCAGTGCACTGACTGTTCTGGGAAAGCTATTCTGCATGAAGGGGCGCACGTTAAAGAACCCCAGGTGGTCAAAATTTCCGGAGCCCTCCACTACGGCGTCTCTCATATAATCATATAGTGGTTTTGGGACCTTAAACCCCACAAATCAATCAATTCTGCATGAAGCCTGAGTTTGTGTTCTGAATGCTTTTGTTTGAAACTAACGCTTCCCCGTGCCTACTAACTGTGCCTGGAAACTTTTTCAGCTTGAAAGCATTTTATTAGGTTGGCAAAGTATTGAAAGTGCTGTTTGGATTAGAATGACCGGTACTGCGATGTGTGCTTTTGATAATTGGAATATATGGGAACTACTATAATTGGCAGTGCTAAAGAGAGCAGGGACTGCCTTCTTTCTTGTAAACACTGTAAAGGTGAGGTGCCTGTAGGGGGGTGTTTCTTTACCCTGTGCTGTAACCACTCTGCATGGAAGAACAGGATTCATCATGATATCTATGCTTGCACTAAAACATTCATTATGTATTTTCACCAAAGACAATGTCAGTCTCTATTTCCTGCATTTTGTGAAGATGCTGTTAATGCTGTGGTTGCTTTACAATTATTAAGACAACAAAAAACAAATTGCTCTAATTAAGTGTTATAAGTTCAGTTAAGGAATATTATTGTCTGACACTCTCCACAATTTACCAATATTTCATTCATCTCTACAAATACATGTCAAATATGTGAAGTGATGCATCTTCTGTTGTGTACTTGTGGATGGCAAGTTGAACCGTAAGATTACAGTCTCAGTTGCAGTCAGATGTTATCCGGAAAATGTGTCAGCGCTTGATAATCGTAGTCTGAGTGGCTTTCAACTATACGAACACTATTTTGTGCAGGACTCTTCTATGGTTGTAGTGTGTTTGATAATGAATGATGCCAGTGAAATGACCTTGAAACGCCACAAGGTTACTCTGCCACTCTGGACAAAAAAAGCAATATAATGATCCTCCATTCAGTGCTGTAAATACATTCATATAAGAAGTGTTTCGGTAAACAAACGGCAATTTTACCATAATGTAATAACCAAACGATCAGATTGTCCAGGTGTTATTGTGGAAAGCAGCTATGCACATTCATCCACACTATTTTGTCGAACACTTTCATCAAACAACATTTCATCAAAACATCACTAATTGTCAAAGTTTATAAAAGACTGGACAGCTTATTAAAGCCTGCGTATCACTGTTCAGTGGCACCACATCTCTGGCACTTCATTGGCCAGGTGAGTTTATGGCAAATTGAAAGTGGGCATTGAAGCAATGAACTTTCTGCAGAAGCCTGAGTACTCATCACAATCAGCCCACAAAAAAAAAAAGAGGATTCAGCATTTTTAAAACAATTCGCAGTGAGTGCCCATACTCCACGTACCCTGTGGAGTAGATTTGCAGAGACCGCTTGCACAGGCGTTGATGTCATTTTCAGTACAGCTTAAGCATGCTTTTCAAAGCGAAGCAAAACATTAGCCCATGTTTCCAAACAAGACGGACGTTCAGAGGAAAATGGATGTTAGAATTGATGCGAAGTCACTGAATAGGCCAATGCTAGCGTAGCCAACGTTGCGGCAAGGAGAGATGTTTTTGTTGAAATCTTGGAGGCTTGCCTTTGCCGAGGCTCAGGAGAAGGCAACTCCCCAGGTGACAATCCTTGTTCAATCACTTGTTTGGCCAGTGTGTGCATCATCTTCCGTCAGTGCAGTAGTAGAGAGCATTGAAATTGGGTTCACAGGGTTTTAGTTGCCTGTGTATGTATGCTGTAGCCTGGAGTAGTGAACACATGATGCACTTCCGGATTTTTTTTTTTTGGTGCCGTTTAATGAAAAGCTAAAAATAACCATTTAAAACAAGAACCCCCAACGTTTTATTTTAATGGATAATGAATTCACGTGTTTTTTGAAGCAAATGTTCATAGAGATTAGCATGAGTGTTTGGGCAAGCTGGCACTGCCCCCCCACCCCCCCCACCCCCAAAAAAAAAAAATGTCTACGCTGCTGTTTGGGTACCATGGTACACACTGCCGAATATATTCAAGCCACTCTGCATTGCGTTGCAGAGATGGCCCATAAGACATTCCATAGGTACCAGCCAGTGTTGACACGGCCTTTAAACTTTTGCCCGCGACTGTACGCTTTTGCCAAGTACAACATTCCTCGATCGATCGACTTAGTTTTCCAACGCCCCGCGCCCGTTATCAATCGGCGCTTACGGTTATGCGAAGTTACTTTCGCCGTTAAGAGACAACATCGCCTCGCTCCCTTTGGTATTATCGCTCGACAGTGTTTTTTTTTTTTTTTTTTCGTTGGAGTCGCCGCTGTTGTGGGCGTCGCGTTTCGAGCCGCTTCGAATATCGGCCTGCGCGATCGTGTGAATCGTGCGTGAATGGGAATACGTGAGAGGTTTTTTCCGACGCTGAAAGCTGAGGATAGAGGGGGAAAAAAAGAATAAAGAAAGGAGCAATGCAGAAAGCAACACTAAACCGGCTGACCTCCTATACTCCAGCGGGTCTGTAACTGCGGTGGCTGCAGAGGTGCCTTTGATATTTGTTGCATTTATACTTTTTTATATCTTTAGTCTATTAGTGTCTGCCTTCTTTTTTTAAATGTGTGTTTTGCTAGGCGCAGTCCGCATAAGTTACTTGTGATGCTGTTCCCGCGCCGTCTTCCACGCTATAAGACGCGATGTGGGACTTTCGTTTACGGTGCCAAGGTATAAAATTAATAGAAAATAAAGTGAAAGGGTCACTGGTGGCGGTCGTTAAAAAGGAGGCTACAGCGTCTGCCGGCTTGCATATATCTTGACGCTTACGTTGGGCTGTGTACGCCCCCCGGCGATTTTCTCACGATTTCTTTTTTTATTCTTCTTCAATATTGGCGCTTGGGATGGCGTCGTTGCGCTTTGGAATCGAATTAAGAATAGGTTTATTGGCTGGGTGGAGGTGGGGGAGTGTATTCGGAGAACACTACGAGCGGGCCAATTTATGGTTCCTCGATTTCCATTGTAGATAACGCTTGGATTTTTTTTTCTTGTTCTTCTTCGATGGATGGCTCTATAGCTGCCTGCATCGTGTTTTTTTTTTTAATTGTGCGGCTGTATGCCGCACAATTAAAAAAAATGCAACTGCATATGTACACAGTGTGCAGTAGTCTCAACTCTAGCTGTTAGATTAATTAGTGGTTTTCTGAAAAAAAAAAAGAGGGGAGGAGCGATCGAGTACTGAAAACGCTGGGATGTTACCTATTATTTGTCTAGTTTGTTATTCTACCTCTGGTAAAGGGGATTGAGGGCATGGTCATCGACAGGAGTTTCTCCTGGGGATCAAACCAGTGTTGCTTTCACAAGTAGGTGTGAGGGAAAGCCCTGGTGTAGCTTGGATGAGGGCAAGGTCTAGTGGGGCTTGAGTGGGGGGGGGGGGGGGGCAAGTGTCCCCTTTTGCACTACCCCCCCCCCTGTCGACGCCTATTTAGGGGTGATAAAAGAAAAAAAAAGAAAACGTGGGCTTCACTAAGGTTGCCTAGGGTCACAAATGGACTCGCAGAAATAGTGATGGGTGTTCATTGTTATATTGTTTTTCTTCATTGAGTCTATATTAGCACGAATGGCTTGACGATAAATCGGAAAAACGCCTACACTGTAAGGCTTCGTAACGGGTTATTCATTCGCGCTATAAATCGATCACCTTGAACGGTGTGTTTGTGCATGCCCGATTAAATTTCAGTATTCTTCTGGGATATTCGGGTGCTTCCGCATTGTTAATAATAATAATAATTATTATTATTATTATTAATATTATTATTACCTGTGAATATTATCTGTTATTCACCGTCAAGCTTGTTAAAGGTGTCATAACATGCCTTGAGCAATTGAACACTCAAACCTCATTATAATAAAATTGCACCTTTTAGAAAAATAAGTTCGTTATATCCGGGTTCGTTATATCGTGATTGGAGTGCGTTAATATTCGCAATCAGCATAAGGTTAACCAAGATAGACTGATGTTCCCGCCTGGCTCTGCGAACACTTGGCCGCCCACTCGATGCAACCATCGACAGGGTACCTCCTTTCTGCAGTGTGTGACATGAAAACCAAGGCTGACGCACGCCAACGTTACTGCCTTACGGGGCTCACTTTTTCACTTTTCTTTTCACCTAAAATCACTTCCCCTCTTCGGCAGACCACCTTAGGGGGGGGGGGGGGTCATTCACATTTACCGCAACCTAGGTGGTATTATGGCGGCATCCAGGGAGCCTTCGTTGAACGATGTGTGGCTGTGAATGATGGCGTCCGATTCACTCTCACGGCATTACCCACCATGGTGGTCTAGTGGTTACGGTGCATGACAGCCGAGCCGCTGATTGATTGATTGATATGTGGAGTTTAACGTCCCAGAACCACCATATCGTTATGAGACACGCCGTAGTAGAGGGCTCCAGAAATACTGTACAACTGGGGTTCTTTAACGTGCACCCAAATCTGAGCGCACGGGCCTACAGCATTTTCGCCTCCACCGAAAGTGCAGCCGGGATTCGATCGCGCGACCTGCGGGTCAGCAGCCGAGTACCTTAGCCACTAGACGACCGTGGCGGGGGCAACTGCTGAACCGCTAGGTCGCGGGATCGAATACCGGCCGCGGCGGCCGGATCTTATATGGAGGCGTAAATACTTGCGGCCCGTGTACTTTGCTTTAAGTGTGCGCTAAAGAAACCCAGGTGGTCGAAATTTTCCGCAGTGGCATTTCTCATAATCACGTCGTGGTTTTGGGACATTAAATTTCAATAATAATAATAATAATAATATTAATTAATTATTATTATTATACTCTTATGACGTCAAATGCAGCGATTAACACTTTTTTGAACGGACATGAATCGTATTTCTCCTCTCAATTTACTCGGATTTCTCTGATAGCCCAAGCTTCCTAGTGGCGTATGCAAGGCACGATGCAGTCGACGCGTATGTACATCAGAAAAAAAAAAGCCCAAGCGTTTCCCCGAGGGTGAACATGGTTAAGTGCGAATACACGGGGTGATGCTATGAGGGGTATTTATTAATTCGCACTATTATATTTATTAATCACACTATGGTGCCTTTATGGTGTAATGGTTCCTGGGAATCGCAATTTGATCACACGGGGGAGTTTACGTTAACTCACTGGCGAATGCCAACGGATTTTAACTTTACTCCCCCTCACGACCCGCCCTCGACGGGAGACTGAGAGAGAAGGTGGGCGCGCGAGAGAGAGGGGTGCGCGCGCAGCTACAGCGAGCGAGGAGAGCGGAGGAGCGAGTGAAGGGGGATATCAGCGTCGCGTCCGTGGCTTATTCGGTAGAGCGTCGCGCTGCGGCCCGCCAAGTCCTCTTTCTTTTAAAGATAGAGAGAAGACTGCGGACGCCGCCGACGGCGGTGGATGGTTTGGGGTCGCTTATAAAGTGTATTCACACTTAAAAAATCTGCGCATATTGAAATCGAAGAGCTATTAAAATAGAGAGCGCGCGAGAGAGTCATCCAGTGTGCGCTTTTCTCGCTGGCCGTTTGCAAAGATGATATCTTTATATCTCGCCCACTTTTGTATCGACTCACGTGCGTCACATTCATGGCCTCTCTTTTCAAAAGCACGTTCGAGGCCACACGACTTGCTCGCTCATGTGTTATAGGGCGTGCTCGTTTCATGGACGATGTACGATTCTGGTTCATTCTGTGCACGCCCCGCTGCGTTCCAATGATTTCGTCGTGCCCAGTGCTCGCAGTTTGATCCGTGGGGCCGTGAACCGTGGGAACGTATATATAGAAACAGAATTCGAGTCTGTTTTGTGGGGGAAAAAAAGTAATCGTAAACAAGTGAAATGATATAAGCAACGGCTTACGCGTGTCCATTGAACGAGGAAAAGTGCGTTTTGCCGTGTGTGCTGTGTGTATAGGCCTGTGGGCATCGCTTTTCGATTAATGCTTCGTGCTTGTATAATCCGGTGAACACGCGTCCGTTTGCTGCATATTCCGCGCTGTCGGCCATCACGAACTTTCCTTAGATGTGAGCGTTCCGCTTTTTTTTTTTTCCGTAACCTTCAGGTGAAGGGGGGGGGGGGGGAATCTGGCAGACGCATTCGTTTAAAACCATGTCGGTCGCTTTCATCTCCTCGAATCACCGCGCGAAATAAGCGCATTTCGTGCGCGAATAATTATTTATTTTTTTTTCTTCGGCCTGCTGGTTCTTTGGTTGTTTGAATGTTGCACGCGAGCCGAACTGCTGAGCAGCGATATACAGGGTGTTTCGAGAAATGTGTCCAGTATTTTTTAAAAAAATCGGGGAAAGGCGCTATTTCCTCGCTCTTTTTACGGTTGTTTTTTCTATAGTGGCAGGCTTCTTAAGATAGTTAAATACATTATTTCGAACGATAATTAAAAAAGGTAAAATAAATAACTTTTTAATGAGTGGAGTTAGGCAGTTATGTCAAAAGGGAGGATCGAAGTCCTTCAGGCGAAAAACCGATTGCAGCCTTGAGATATCGGAAAAATGGCCTCTAGTAATAACTGCGAATTATTAAAATTTTCCCCATGTCTGCAGTGAAACTGAAACGCGAAAGAGCGCAACTGAAATGAGCGAGCGTTGTTACATCAACCACCAACCGACTTCGTTGTGTGGGCTGCGCTCGCAATTACACCACGCATGACGTACATACGTTATCGAACAGCGAAGAACTGCACCTCGGTAACCGCTGTTTTGAACAGCGACGTCATTGTAGTCGTCTTCTTGTGCCCTTCGGTCCGTCGGTTTTGGTTTTGCCATTAGAGTTTAGGAGAATTTCATTAGTTCGTAATTATTACTACAGACCACTATCCTGAAATCTCAAAGTGGCAATGAGTTTTTCGCATCAAGTACTGAAATTCTCCCATTTGACTCCACTGCCAAGCTCCACAATATAAAAGTTAATGAATTTAACTTTCCAAATGATATCTTCAACCTTCTTAAAATACTTGCCGCTACAGAGAAACCATCTAATAGACAGCGAGCTAATAGTGTCTTTCGCTGATTTTTAAACAATATTTGACACATTTCTTGAAACACCCTGTATGTTTGCTGGGTGCACTGATGTAGGTGGTTTTCCGTACCCCCCCCCCCCCCCTCTTTTTATTCTCTCTGTCTGTCATTCGAAAGCGATGTCTCCGTGGGCGTCTCCCACTCTCTTAATCTATGACGATATCCACGGTGACATCTGACCGATGTCGGCCTGTTTCAAGTAAATCATTTCCCTGTAGGTAGACGCTTTGTTTACTTGCCTTCCAACAGCACTTGCCTAACATTGGCTTGTTATTGTCTTACTATTGGCTAATGTCGCGGTATGCACGGCTTGTGCGTTGTTGTAACAACAACGTTGTATTGCCTCTAAATATAGTTGGGTACAGCTTAACAAGGCAGCGGGAGACTCGCTTAGATAACCGAAGCGCGAGAGCCTATTGCCTCCGAGACGAAAAAAGCTATGTGTAGCCGGACAGCGGTGGTGGAATAAACTTTGTTTTGAGAATTCGGTGGCCTCGGTGGTGTGGATCCCACGACTAGGTGTAAGCCAGGAGCGCCTGGGCTCTGGCGTCGTGCTCGGTCAATCGGATTGCCCGGAGCTGTTGCCGGGTCTGTGCTGAAGTGGTTCTTGAGAGAAAAGAAGAGAAAAGTGAGCCCCGTTATTGTCTGCTTCAGTGAGCGACACCGCCACAGAGCTCACAAAGGGATGGGGGTAAGGAGGGATAAAAGGGGTAGAAGTAAGGTATAGGAAAGAGGAAGAAGAAGCAACAACAAACTGAGGGGATAGGAGAGACAGGAAAGATGGAAGAACGGTCACTGGAGTCCGAGGACGGGGTACACTTGCGAGAGATGGTGTCGGCGTCTGTAGATGGCGTAGAGCAGGACCAGTAAATCAGAGCTGCGCTGTCGTCGAAGGTCGTCGGCGACAGGAGATGACGTAGGACGAGCCCAGTCGGCCAGCGCTACGATGACGCCGAAGGTCGCGAGCGCGCGGAGCGCGCGGGCGCACAACCGGTCGACACGAAATCCAGGGAGCGTCTCCGCTGCGTAGCCACAGACCGGCCTGCTCATGGTGTCAGCAGAGTGATCGCTCATTGGGGCAGGCTCTTATTCATCGGTGACCTTTGCCACAGCTGTAGCCGCTTGTACTGTTGCTTTTGAATTATGGGGTTGTCTGTAACACTCCATTTTTTTAGTTTAGTTTTGCGGGTATCGTGTTTTAAAATTTTGAAGCACAGGCGACTAAGCTGCGGACGTGGCGCAGCGTTAACTCATAATTTGGTGTTTTATTGTACTTTGCGGCTGATATAAGCAAGCATCGTAGCTCAAAAGAGAGGCCAGATAATAATAATAATAATAATAATAATAATATAATAATAATAATAATAATAATAATAATAATAGTGATAATATTAAACACATGTGTAAAAAACGTTAAACCAACTATAGCCAGTTGCTCTGCCCCTTCAATGAATGAACTTTATTTCTCTTTTAAGAATTGGCAGAAGCTGAGGTCTATCTAAAGCCGCCAATTTTCTTTAGAGGCGAGAATCTTTTAGGCCCGTATATATACTTGGATTCAGATGCTCGTTAAGGATCACCAGATGGTCGAAAGGTCCAGAGCCTTCCGCTACGACGTCTTTCATAATCACATCATGGTTTTGGAACGTTAAACCTAAAAAACCTAAAAAACCTAAAATATATTATTATCAAAAGCCGTGAGGCACCGGCGTAGCCAGGGGCGGGGGGGGGGGCGGGGTTGGACCTTTAGGAATTTTCGATTTTGCTCGTGTAATATACACGCGTACACGTACCCACGAACATGCGTAAAAAGTGGTTGCAAAGCTCTCCTGTCCCTTCACCCTCTCCTTGACAAAAAGTTCTGGCTTCGCCCCGCATGCCTCGAACTCGCTCCCGGTGGACGACTTCCACATAGTCGACCTTACTCTGAGCCGTACGTGGGCATATTTTTGACGGAAACAAACTTCAAAGAGCAGGCTGCGCCTAGAATACCCGGGACTGTGACGCAAGGTGAAACGAACTATGAGTAATGGTCTAAGTTCATTACACGTTCCTCCTTCGGTCATGCCCGCTGGATAGAAAAGACTGTCCGGATGCAAATGAAAACAACAAAGACCGGGAAGGCCCTTGTATATATACAACGGGGTCACGATCTCTGCTGGAACGGGGTCGGAAAGGTAACTTCTCTTTTGTCATGTAAAATAGCGGTCTTTTGACGGTCGTGGCTTGCGCGGTAATGTTTCGAATCGGGACCGCGTTGTGGCGAGCAGGTGTACATGCATTCGCCTTCTCGGGCGCCAACTACAGACAGCGGCGCATGCGCGGAATGACGAGTGCGTCGCCGCCTCTTTTCGGAAATTTCAAACGAGTTTCGCTCAGTAGTTGTGGACACGGGTCGTCGTCGTCGTCCCAGTTTGTTGCGTGCAGCGCTTTACCGAGCGCTCGGAAAATCGCCGGGATGCGTTTCGGACCCCGCGACAGCGCGTTATGGTATGTATACAGTCGCCGCAATCTTCTAACTATATCGTTTCAGAGCAGCAATAACTTCTTTCTGTATCTTTGCCGTATGACTCCATTACGTTCTAAAATAGCGGAAAGCAAGTCCATGCTCACATACAACAACAATGGAACAGGAGAGAAAAAAAAAGGCTGGTATGTTAACCAGTGTAGAACAACTGGTGTGCTACCCTTCTGGTTCTTGCTAACCTACAAGATGCCCACAAAACAACGGAGGAAGAAAAAGAAAAAGAGAGAAGGGAACATTACGTCACACTAGTAAAGCTAAGTAAAGCTCGCCGTGTCGGCCTAACACGTGACCAAATGTCACAGCGTGCTGTGTAGTTTTAGTACTCTGGGTGGTGTTCCGTTTTTGAACCACCTTCGCGTACCGACCGATCTGCGCCGGAGAAGCGCGTTTCGGATTAAAGCTACACCGGGCGCCATGCACGCCGAAGTCTCGGCTAGTATCGTTGCTATTGTGATCTTGATGAAAAATGTCACGTGTTGGGCCGACACTGCTGGCTTCAAAACGAGTTGGTTTGCAAAGGCTGGCGGCGTGACATCATGCTCATTTTTTCCTTTTTTTTTCTTTTTCCGTGCACTAACCAATATTTTGGGACCTTGTTCCATCATGTAACACTGACTTTCGCAAAATTCGCCGCTGTGCCCAATGTAGTTATAAGATATTGGCGACTGTGCTGTACGTATTGAATGTCAACCTTGCTAAGTCGCCTAAATAGTCTTAAGATTCCGGTAGCATACGTTTTAACACCGTGATCGAATTACCAAATTGCCCTGCCGCGGTGGTCTAATGAATAAGGTACTCGGCTGCTGACCCGCAGGTCGCGGGATCGAATTCCGGCTGCGGCGGCTGCATTTCCGATGGATGTTGTAGGCCCGTGTGCTCAGATTTGGGTGCACGTTAAAAGAACCCCAGGTGGTCTAAATTTCCGGAGCCCTCCACTACGGCGTCTCTCATAATCATATAGTGGTTTTGGGACGTTAAACCCCACATATCAATCAATGCATTTCCGATGGAGGCGGAAATTTCGTATTGGCACTTGTGCTCAGATTTGGGTGCACGTTAAAGAACCCCAGGTGGTCGAAATTTCTTGAGCCCTCCACTACGGCGTCTCTCATAATCATGTGGTGGTTTTAGGACGTTAAACTCCACATATCAATTATTTACGATATGGATAAATGACAACTATCTGTTTGTATCACGAAGCCACGTGAAAATCCAGACGACAGTTCAGACGTAATCCTTTAAATTCCTTTGTGACAAATGCACTTATATTTGTATTGGGTGTAATCTTATGTTTGACTTGTAAAATTTTCATAAAATTGTAAATACTTTTCATCTATGTTTCTATATTTCGATGCATCATTATGGTTATGTGTCAAACTGTAATTATGAGTGCAGGTCTTATGTCAGCGCTATATATGAGCTTTAGCCTCAGCTCCCGCTACGCGAGAATTCAGTTATAAGCATCAATTCGTTGAACTAATACACAGAACCTCGGGCGCTGCTGTCGATTGCCGAGCGGCAAATGTGTGCACACGGTGCTTGGAACAAGCTACACACTACAGCTTCTGCGCTCATTGCACCTCCATTCGCGCTGCATGCAACTTCAGTCGCCGATGCGAACAGCGCTCGCATAGATCACTGGTGCGGCGCGCGGTCGTTTTAGACAAAACGGTGCTGAAGAAATTGACTACAAAAGGCTCGGGAATGACGGCGCTCTTTGAGTTTGTGGGACAGACGATAATGGAAAATGAGAGAGAGGGAGAGAGAAGGAATAAATGAGGAAGGACAGGGAGGAGGGACAGGCTTACGCTGTGGTTGCAAGCTCGACGAGGAAGAAAATGGATCCAGGTTGCAACAGCGTTTAAAAAGAAACGAGCTGGTTTTTCGTTTGGCGAAGACGGCCGTCCCTAATTGCAAAGTCATGTTACGGCACTCGAAGAATTGGCCGCCGCACCGCTCTGGTCTGAAGTAATTAGTTTTAAAAGACGGCGAGCCAATGTCCTGAAGCCGCGGCAAGCACTGAACGGCTTCGCTGAACTTGCTTGCGACGCCCCGCGTCATAAATTATGTGGCTGTTCCACGTTTCGGGGCTTATGAATGCCTTGGTGAAATAGTGCCTTTATAGCAAGGATAAACGAGGCGTTTCGTCAGACGGGCGGAGACGTCAACTCATAGGGAGGAGGAAGATAAAAAGAACTTTTATTAAATTAAACAAGGAAAACTATTTCCTCGGTTGTGGGTGGCGACAATGAATGCAGCAAATATGAACACTTATCGGTGGGTTCTGGGTAAAAACAGGCGCACGACGGCTCGAGAATTGTTGGAGGCGTCTCGCATAAAACCACGAGGTTTGTCTCGTGTAGGGGACACTTGCAACTCTTGCGGGCAGATTAAAAAGTTCTGAGATTAGATGTTGCGACGTGAGTGCGCTGCGCTTGAGGTTTGCTTTGCTTGCGGCGCGTTGTCTGTGCCTTGATATTTCGATACGCAAGACGTTTAATAAGCAGTCGATATCGAGGGGGAGCCCTTGATACCTTGCCTCGTTATTTGTTTTTGCAAGTCAGCCACATGTGGCTCTCTCTGGCTTATTCATCGAATAGAGATATAATGGAAGACAGAGATAGAATGTCACATATACACATTCAGCATCACAGGCTGTCGACATTGGGTGCATTGCCTTTGTCGCCTTCTGCACAGTTGAATCGACGCTTTGGACCAAGGCCCAAAAATATTGATTTTAGAAGTTGTGTGGAAGCTCTGTCGTGTTTCGTTGCTGAGCTCTAGGACGCGGGTTTGACTCCCGGCTTCAATGGCGGCATTTCTATTGGTATCGAAATACAACAATTGAAAGAAAAAAAAAACGTCGTTGTTTATACCTCTAGATTTCAGTATGTTAAACATCCCCAGGTGGTCAAAGAATAACGTAGAGTCCGGTACTATGGCTCGCGCGTCATAACCATCTCGTGGTTTTAGTAAGCAAAACGCCACAAGATACTTTCAACTGCACCGTAAGCTCTGGCGTTTCGTTGAATGCACACAAGAGGACTTGGGAGTTCATGTCTGTGACGTGGGGCTCTTAGTGATCATTCGTTAGTTTTGGTTGTCTTCTAAATGAGTTTTATTTGTTAGTGAGCTTTCTTAGTTGCTTGCCGGTTCGTTCCTATAGTTCACTAATAACACCTTAATGTTCCTGACCCAGAAAAAAAGGAGAGGTGATTTAATAATGTTCGTCTCTGCTGGATATTGTACAGCATAAAGGAAAGATGGGGTCCCACTCAATGGTGTCTACTTGTCCCTATTAGCAGTAAACAATAATTCTTATAGTTCAACAGACATTAAGTATCTGTCAATGGGCATCATCACAACGTTATCAATAAGCACGAGTCAGCGAAACGCGCCCGTGTATGCCAGCGCATGAATGCATTAGTAATCCTTGCGCGATTGCTCGGTCTATCGTTGCGGCATTGTGTATTTATATCTCGCAACGTATATTTGGACTCCACCACTTGACGTTGTCAGCAAGTATACGAGGATTCAGACGAGACGCCCATATGCTGTGTGCATGTATACGGCTGCGCGGAAGTGCAATTATCTCGACTTGCCTTTCGAGTGCTCGCGACTCGCTTAATTTGAGAAGGGCCGCCTATATCCCGGAAGAGCGTCGACCCGTTTCCCTTTGTGTTCGCGACCGCTTTGTTTATATGTGTCGAGCCAGGATTGAGCGTTATGACCGCTGTATACGTTCTGGCGCAGGTGCACGTTCGAGCCTGCGCGCGTCACTTGCGCACTAAACCTCACGTCACTCATTGGTGACTCACTCACGCACTCACTCCACACCTCACGGGGAATGTCGATTTCCGTGAGGCCAGGAAATGGACATCTTAATGCGATGGAAGCTTGCTTCGCAGAAATTTCGGAGTGGGTGGCAGCGTCGCCGTCGACTATGGCGTCTTTGTTTGTGATGCAAATGAAGATGGGAGCCGGAGGGCGCTTGTACTTTGGCTTTCCTTCCCGCACACTTTAGGTCTCCACGAGAAGTGAAGGCCTGTGAACTACTGGGAAGGCGATAGTGCGTGCGTGCGAATATCGCTATTGTGTGGAACTCAAGCTTATAAGCGTCCCTCAATTCTTTAGAATGGGGCAGTCTATTTGCACCCCCGCCGTGGTGGTCTAGTGACTAAGGTACTTGGCTGCTAGCCCGCAAGTCGTGGGTTCGAATCCCGGCTGCGGCGGCTGCAATTCCGATGGAGGCGGAAATGTTGTATAGGCCCGTGTGCTCAGATTTGGGTGCACGTTAAAAAACACCAGGTGGTCGAAATTTCCGGAGCCCTCCACTACGGCGTCTGTCATAATCATATGGTGGTTTTGGGACCTTAAACCCCACCTATCAATCAGTCAGTCTATTTGCACCTTATCAGCTCGCACAAGCAATATAGACTTCACTCACCCTCTCGCACTCGATCCACTCGCTCACTCACTCAATCACTCACTTCATTTGACTGTAAAGGTTACATATGACGTCAGACCATCGCCGTGCAATGTGAATCGAAGGCAAGTTTCTTGGTGGTGTTTTCTCTTTTTTTGCTGGACTCGATTTGCCAGCCAGATTTTGTTGTTCTCTTTAAGGATGTTCAAGAAAATGCCGATGGAGGGGAAATTGTCTGGAAGTGAAACCCCGCTTTCGCCATTTTGGAGTAAGATCCCAAACAAGCCCCCCTCCCTCCCCCTTTTCCCGGCATTAAGGGCAAGGTAATGCGACAAAATTTGTAGGGGTGGCCCTTGCTAAGTCGCGGATCACAATTCAAGATGGCGGCGAAGAGTCGCGTAGAATAAAAAAATGCACATTTCACACTCGTGCTTCTCATAAGCTGCGTTACTAAATGTATTCACTGTTTTTATTTGCCTTCTTCACGTGAATAACAGGAACGAACGGAACAGAAAAAAAGAATGCAGTTTGGCACAAGCCGATGGGTTGCTATCGCAATGAATGCGATGGCAACACGTCGGGTTGTCATACAAGTTAAGGCTACGAAATTTAGGAACCATGCGAAAAGTAGTGAACGTGGTCGATTCGGCTTGATTTGACAGTAACACAGTAACCACAGTATCTAAACAGATGTTGTTGTGAATACTTGACTGCGTGATGTCTGACAGGAAGCGAAGTCCAAGTTCGGCATCGAGAAACGTGAGAAACCACTGGTTTTCACGTCGAAGTACATGAACGTTGTAGTCTCCGGTGACTGTCACCGGCGGATCCTGTAGGCACACCGCACGGAAGTAGTTGTACTGCAATAACTTCATGACGTCAGTCCGCAGGGTTTCTGGCGTGATGTACCCTGTCGCGACGACGGAGCTGTGCGATGTCTCAATGGTGCAAGCGTCGGCACAACTCATCTGGGGCAGCGAGTTGAGTTTGTCCGTCTAAAGTTATAATGTCAGCGCATTTCGACGGGAACTGAAAGTCACAGGCACGACAGTATACCCGCCACTTCTCGAATAGTCTTGGACTTGGTGCGAGCGATTTTTTTGTGTTGCTTCAGAGTAAAAGTGGAGCCAGAGACGTTTTGGAATGTCCCTTTCATCCAACTGTAAGTTTTTTAATGAACCCACCCCCTCCATTGAGCAAGCAATCGGACACATCAATGTTTAGGGAAAGCATGCATGTCTTGTCCAAACAAAGTACATGCTATGTTCAAGAATGTTCCTTTCAAGTTCATTGACAGTGAGCCAGTGGCAAATGGTTTACATGCATTGCTCGCCGTTAGTGCGATGCACGGTATATATAAGTGGCGTGGTCTATACTTGGCTAATGCAGCACGCTGAAGAGCGAGGGGTCGCTGGTTTGAATCTCCAGTGGGTGCCTTCGAATTTTTTTCTTCTAATTTATTTTTCTTTGTAGCTTTTATAGATAAATACGTGCTTATGCATATCCGGGAGATGATGCCGGTGGCACAAATCAGGTGAGAGTGTCCATATAATTGCTATCGCAATAAAACGACGACAGGTACCGTTAGCACAACCAAAGCGCGTTATCTTTGAGCAGGCTTCACGTGAGAGGGCCGTGTTTTCTAGGTAAACTTCAGGCAATATGGTGGCTTCACATCTGTTACTCGGGCGTTGTGAAAGTTTCCATTCCATAATTGTTTTAAACCTTCCTGCTTCGGCCATTGCGTGGGATAGGGTGGTCACGCTTTTTTACAGCGGGTAAATTATCTTGGCTCTCGGTTCGAGAAACCTCGGCTCGCTTAATCTGTGGAAGGCCGCTTGTATTCCGGAAATGTGGAGACGCGCTTTCCCGTTGTATACCGCCCCACCGCTTTATATTTATGAGGCGGGCACGAGCCAGCCGTGTGCGTAGGATGCATACACATGCGCTTATGCATATATGCATGACCGTGCGTGAGTTTCTTTTTTTTCCCCTGGAGGTTTCGTTGACGGAATAATTAGCCTGTTGGCAGAGTATAGTAGCTGTCACGGTTGTGCGATGGACGTTTGCGGCGCGAGATTCGGTCGCATTGTTTGAGCTACCGCCGTCGATAGGATCTGGGCTTCGTGAATAATTTAGTTTTATACGCTCAGCCCAATTTCGCCAGTTTCACTGAACGTGGTGCATGTTAGTTGCCGAGAAGGGAGGTATAGCAGGGACGTTAGGACAAAAACAATGTAACAATTTCGGGCGTGTGCACGCGATATATATGTATCGAAGCACTCTCATATTACACTCACCACACGCACACGCAAAAAATGAGGCAATGCAAAACTGACCGCATAAATGCCGCATAAATGACTAGTCCGGCCTAACATGCATAAATGACGTAAATGACAGGTTTTAACATGCAAAGTCTGACATGCATGTCATGTGCAGCATGATTTGTTCCCCCCTCTGGCTGCTTCGCATTACATTGATTCCAATACTGCGTGAAATCAGCCTTTGTTATATATATATTTTTCGTGATGTACTTGCTCAGATGTATAAGACGTGGAGGTTGGGGGTTAGGATTCCCGTGTCGTTGGCTGCTGTGTAACAACGCTTTAACCGCCTCTGATAGACCTTGCGTGGCTGTGTGACATTAAACGCAGTCAACTAATGCGGCCCGAGCGTTGTAGGTTACTCGTGGCCGCCTTCTCTGTAAGTGTGAGTATACATCAGGAATTGTTAGCACGATTTGTCAAACAACGCGTCGGCCATTTGCTGAGCATTCTGGAATATATTTGAGTGCAAAATGGACGACACACTAGAAGACAGCCCCGCCGCGGTGGTCTAGTGGCTAAGGTACTCGGCTGCTGACCCGCAGGTCGCGGGATCGAATCGCGGCTGCGGCGGCTGCATTTCTGATCGAGGCGGAAATGTTGTGGGCCTGTGTGCTAAGATCTGGGCGCACGTTAAAGAACCCCAAGTGGTCTAAATTTCCGGAGCCCTCCACTATGGCGTCTCTCATAATCATATAGTGGTTTTGGGACGTTAAACCCCACAAATCAATCAACACAAGAA
Organism: Rhipicephalus microplus; assembly: GCF_013339725.1. NCBI lineage: Eukaryota > Metazoa > Arthropoda > Arachnida > Ixodida > Ixodidae > Rhipicephalus > Rhipicephalus microplus. The sequence continues at coordinate 78,772,941 of NC_051168.1, forward strand.
GAGAGGAAGATGTGTGCTGGATGGGTGCGCATGGCGTGCCTGTATGGTACCGAACTTTTATATTCCCATGTGTTTTCCGAATAAAACCAGTTGGCAGTGAGCACTCCTACAGTCGTCCTCTCTTCCTGTGTGTTTTCCATTTACACTTAAATATATTCGGGAATGAACCAATGCACCAAGAGAACTTTTTTTTTTTTTGCTGAACATAACTGGCTTGCAAGCGAAAAGCCTTCAGGTCTCGGCACCTGTTTCTTTGTATCACGATGGCTGCCCTTTAATTTATTCTCCAATCGTTTACGCAGACGTGAAAGTAACTGTTGCAAATAATTAGTGTGACCTTCTTGGTGAGAAACTGCTTCCACTGTAGCACATCTATAAGCCCTCTGGTTCTGCGCTTCGCCTGTCAGGCGCGTCTAGGTCGATTCCATTTGCGTGAGCTTTCAAAACGCGTGGATAAGCCGATAATGGCTTAGGCGGCTGCGTTTGCCTTTAGCACTCTATATACAGGCTGCTTTCATTTGCGTAGGAAATCCATGGGTGGGTTTTCTTTGCCATTTACTGTTCGTTATTCGTATCTGTTTCGTTTCTCGTAAAACCGCGCAGCACGTGTCGAATGTGTATATGGTTTAGTCATTGCGACTGCCTAAAGAACAAATAAAATGAAAACACCACTATAGGTATACGCTGACTCGGCGTATTCTTTTGTCGTTTTTCTGAGTTTTGGATATCAATGTCAAGACGCAATTAGGCCGAGGTGTTACCGGACGCAAGTGCCGCGTTTCAGTCGACTAACCTCAGTCCTGGTGTGTATGAGACGCATACGAATAGCCGGACCACTGAAGTTGATTGATTGATATGTGGGGTTTAACGTCCCAAAACCACCATATGAATATGAGAGACGCCGCAGTGGAGGGCTCCGGAAATTTCGACCACCTGGGGTTCTTTAACGTGTGACCCAAATCTGAGCACACGGGCCTACAACATTCCCGCCTCCATCGTCAATGCAGCCGCCGCAGCCGGGATTCGATCCCGCGACCTGCGGGTCAGCAGCCGAGTACCTTAGCCACTACACCACCGCGGCGGGACGGGACCCCTGAAGTTAGGCGCACTTCAAGACATATATACCATAACCTTTCGTGTGAGTTGGACGTGGTGACCATGCCTAGTCGAATAGATGCTCGTCCACTGGGTCTTCTGGACAGGAAGACGTAGAGGAATGACGAAAAAAAAAGCTGAAATAAAAATGTAATATGCGATATATTGCCCATACACTTGCTGTGCGTCGACCCCAGCCGCCGTTCGACAGCACTCATGGAGTTTCCCCTTTATAACGATGATGTGCTTGATTGATATGGTGAGTTTAACGTTCCTACACCACCATGTGATTACGAGAGATGCCGTAGTGGAGGGCTCTGAAAATTTTGAAGCCTCAGAAATTCCGGGGTTCTTTAACGTGCACCCAAGTCTACCCCCCCCCCCTTCTTTCCCCTGCGAATTTTTTTTCGCTATATCATACCGAGAGAAAATTTACAATTCACCAGCCTGGCCCATACAAGAGAACAATAAATTCTCCTTCCCCCTCCCCTGAAAAAATTGTGCATTTGACTAACCACCCAACTACTATCCCCTCTTTGTCTCCTTCCATCTTTGTCCTTTCGGTAATGACTAAGAGCCGTTTCTATTTCTTTTTTTTTTCCTATCGCTACTGTCTAATACATTTTCTCCACACTCGTCGACTGCGCTTATAACAATCGCAGTTGCTGTATCACTTGTTCTGCCAGCCGGTTATTTGCTGGTGAGCCTCCTCTATACTTCCTTATCTCCCCTTTGCGGGTCAAAGCTCTTCATATGCATATTTCTGAACACCGATGGTTAGCTGTCCCCACGCGGCAATGAGGGAAACTTAATTCCAAGGCTCTCGTGTTCGTCTGCAGCCGTCGCTGCCAAACAAAAGCTATCACCTTCCGTTTCTTGTTAACGCGATAGCGTCAGAGAGCTCGTGTCGTATAAATTCCGCCATCGGCGTCGGTCCTGTTGGTTGTGAGCGGATAATCGTCCGTGAGCGAAATAGCTCGTTACAGAGATCGCCACGGGAGGCCGCTACTGGTCCACGCGTGCATGTGTGATCACACTGAAAAAGCCACGTATTTGAAGAAAAAAAATGCTCAAGGTCACGAGGCGCGGGTGACGTAGTTTCTTTGCCCCTGCCACAGCTCCCTGCTTAGAAGAGAGTAGTTTCTTTGCCCCTGCCACAGCTCCCTGCTTAGAAGAGAGAATGCAATTGCAGCATGCGACAAATCTTCGTAACTCCACTCGCACTGTACGGATTCTTAAAATTTTTGCGGTGTTGAATTCGTGAGGCAATAAGCTCTTCTCGTGAATTCATTCCACGGTTACTTGAAAAAATTCTTTCAGGGCGCCTTTAACGCATTTCGTTTCACAGGTGTCACGGCGAAAACGAGCCCATTTGGCGACTTGTAGGTGAATTTAGGAGGCCTCAAACTACGTCGAAAAAGGCTAAAGCTCTCACAGTAGATAACTATGTCCATCTAGTGAAAAACATATCATGCCTTTACAGAGGCGTGGATGAAGGAAACAGCAAACGCTAGACAATGTGCTGCCATCTGTGAGGCATTGTGAGACTCTTACGGCCTCCGACACGGCGAGCGCACGGCGTGTATTTTGGAGGCCATGCGATTCTTGCTTTATTCAAAAACCTGAATGTACCATTCGCGCGTGCGCGGTGGTACAATTTTTTTCTCTTTCACCCCCTTTATAAACGCTGACGTTTGCAATAAACGTATACTTGAAGTTAAGCGCTTGTGTTGTGTGTTCTGTGTAATAGTGGCTGCGCTTCCTACCAAGATGGTTCCATCTATTGTGTGTGTGTGTGTGTGTGTGTGTGTGTGTGTGTGTGTGTGTGTGTGTGTGTGTGTGTGTGTGTGTGTGTGTGTGTGTTTCAAGTAACCACTGAATGAATTTACTAGAAAAGCTCCTTACTTCACGAATTCAACGCCGCAAACATTTTAAGAATCCGTCCAGTGCTAGGGGACTTAAAGACGTTTGTCGCAAGCTGCGACTGCATTCTCTCTTCCCTCGTCCCGACAAAAGCGCTGTAAGCTAAGCAAGGAGAGATGGCAGGGCCACAGAAAAACGTGACACGCGCCTCGTGGCCTTGAACACTTTTTTTTCTCTCTCTCCCCCTTTTTTTTTTTTGAATGCGCCGCTTTATCGGTGGGATCGCGCGCGCACTCATGGACAAGTCGCGGCCTTCCGCGGCGATCTCTGTAACGAGCGAGCGCGCCACGTTCAAATCAGCCAATGGCTGATAGTTGGGTAATTCACGTGTGATTTTTGGGCATATTCCGCCATTTGTCGAGAGAAGAGAAAGCAATTTTTAGCTGACTTTGATAATATATTGCGAATTCCAGGCGGCGTGCTGTGCTATAATATTTGGCTGGCGTGTTGTCGGGAGCCTCTACTACCGATCGGCAGCGTTTTCTGACAATGCTCAAAGAGTGTTAATGTGCCCATTTAAAGGCGAATCTTAAGTGTCCCCCCATTTTTTTTTTAATTTTCTGTCGCGTGCCCAATGTTACCCGACTCCGTGGACTGGAACAGGTCACTTTCGCAAGCGCATCTTTTTACTTCTTGAAAACATAACTTCTTCTTGAAAACATAACTACTTCTTGAAGCATAAACTTCGGTCCATTCTCCTCGAGCGGTTTGTATCGTTTTTATTTTCCTATTCTGAAGATTTGTCTTTTTGTTCGCCATACGGAACACCAAGAACAAAGAGAACGATGGACAACGGCGGCGCATCGACAGACAATTGGCAGGTGTGGTGTAGAAGGGGAAGGAACAAAAAAAAATGGCGATTAGGCTTAACCTGAATATTTGTGTCGGGGTCGACTCGGTAAGTTGACCGGAGAAGAGAACAAGCGCGACCGCGCTATCATTTGATTGTTGTGCATTTTATTTTTTAGTGTTCCTTTGTTATTTTCCAGCCTTTCCAGTGTGTGTGTGTGTGTGTGTGTGTGTGTGTGTGTGTGTGTGTGTGTGTGTGTGTGTGTGTGTGTGTGTGTGTGTGTGTGTGTGTGCGTGCGTGCGTGCGTGCGTGTATTTCGCGTCGTCTGCATACTCCGAAAGACCGCGACGCTCTGCATTCATTACACACGCCTTCGAAACTGCATGCGAAGCAGACGACGCGCGGCTCGCCCCGTATACGCCGCCGTCTGCTCATCTCTTTTTCAAAGTTACCGCGCACCGTCGCGTGACCTGCTCACCGCCGTCTGCTGCAGATTCATGGATCGAGGTTCTGCGTGCGACTCCTTGTCGTCGTCGCGTAGCTCCAGTTGCCGGAGACAATAGGAATACCTCAGCGGGCTCGTCTTTTGAAAATGGAGCGTGCAGCACGTGTACGTATACCTAAGTAAAACAGAGGGAAAATGTAACAAAAGATGAGCCGCTAGGAGGACAGTGTGCGTGCACGACGGTCGGGCTAGCAGACGACTCTTCTAAGCGGCACACTCGCAGACGACGCGGTTTTGTCCCGCGCTAAGCGAGCTCTTCGCAGAATAATGCGGCGCGTTTCGAGAGGCCATTATAATAATGCGGCACGGCGCGACGTATCCTACAAAGCGCCCGCTGGCCACTGAAGCTTTTCGAAAATTGCGAAGAGGCAGTGTGGTGTACAGACCCTAGACGCGTGGGCCTATTAGGCCCGCAGCATACGGAGCCAAGACTAATCGTTCGTTTGGCGAAATGGGAGCGTGGCTTCGCGGCCGTATTTAGCAGGCGACACTTTGGGTCACGTGACGTGTTCGTCGTGCGTCGTTTGTGTGGTGGGAGTATCTGGACCACGGCTTACCCTAATTGGTTTTGCTTCTTGCGTGTGTAACAGCAGCGTCGTGTCTGAAGTTGACGACGTTTAAAAAGTTCAAACAGACATCTGGCACGCGTGGTCCTCGTTTGTCAACATTGAGCTGCATATAGTGTGCATATCTTTAATGTTTTTTTTTTAGCTTACTTGCTTGCTTGGGCGAGTTGGTACGACCTTATTCGCATAAAAACAGCGCCAATAACGAGGGACAAGAAAAAGGAGGAGACAGACAGTGGCACTGTCTTGTCTAGCAGAATGCTACAAGTGATATACTCGGTAGTGTTTTTTTTTTTTTTTTCATCTGCAAAATTTTTGACCAAACAGCCCAACGAGGCATACTTCTGAATTATTCGTTATATTCGCCGGGGATACATGCTTGCGATGGTTTGTAGCAAGTCTTCTAGTAAACATGCTGAAATTGAGGTGAGTGTATACACTGCTATGGTCAACATCTTGATATACTCCACAGCTTCTTGTGGCGTTGTGTATCAAAGTTTGTTGTGCCGACTACTCCATCGGTACACGGATCTGAATTTGGCATTATGGAATGAGTCTGCTGTGAAGGGATCATAAATCTGGGCATTTTCTCTTCATCGAATGTGGTAGCGATATTGCTGAGTTTGCTTGAAAGTAGAATAATTATTTTCACCGTTAACCCCTCTATTACGGACGCGTAGCTGCGGTATAGCCGATAAACGAACGAAAGAAACAACTTTGGATTAAGCTTATGTTTCTGTTGCTCTGCCAGTTTTACTGAACTCGTGCTTTAGTCTGATCCTGTGAAAAAGCAGAGGAGGCTTGCCTCCTGTAGTTGGCTCGAAACCTCAACATCTCGATCAGCCTATTCAGCTAGTTGATCCGTCGCAACTGATTGATTTGTTGGCTGCCCAATTGGACTCCTATGCTGGTAAATTGGCCTAAAACGCTTGATTTGTGTTCTCAGTATATTGATGTTTCCTAAACTGATTATTCTGCCCCAACACTTTAATCTGTCTCCTCAACTTATTGATCGGCCGCCTCAACTAGTTCACCCGTCTCAACTGATTGATGTGTCAACTGGTTGATCTACTTTAACCGCTGAACCGGCCTCTTTTATTAGTTGATCAGCCTGAAGTGCTTGATGGGCCTCCTCAACTAGTTGATCCGTCGCAACTGATAGATCTGTGAACCGCCCGATCTGCCTCATCTTCTTGATCTGCCTGCTCTAGTTGATCTACCTCAACTAGTTTATCCTTCACAACTGATTGATCAGTAAGCTGCTCGATCTGCCTTTACTATAGTTGATCTGCCTCAACTGCTTGATCTGCCTTCTAAGCTGACTTATCTGCCTCCATAACTAGTTTATCCTTCTGAACTGCTAGATCTGCCTCCTCAACAAGTTAATCTGTCTCAACTGCATGATCTGTTTCCTAATTTAATTTATCTGCCTCAGCTGTTTTATCTCTCTCCTTACTAATTTATTTGCCTCAACTGCTTGATCTACGTTCACACGTTGATCTGAGTCAACTGCTTGATCTGCCTTCTCTGCTGATTTCTCAGCTCCGAACTTGTTGGTCCTTCTGATCTGCTTCATCTGCTCTCTCAACTGATTTATCAACCTCCTCAACAAGTTGACCCGTCTCGATTGCATGATTTGTCTCCTAAACTAATTGATCTGCCTCAGTTGTTTTATCTGTCTCTTCAACTGATTGATATGCATCAACTGCTTGATCTATACCCCAACTTGTTCGTCCGTGTTAACTGACTAATCTGTCAACTGCTCTATGTACCACAACTGCCTGATCTGCCTCCTGTAGTAGTTACCTGCTTCCTCGACTATAGTTGACTTTCTTGATCTGTCTAACTGATTGAGCTTCCTTTAAACTGATTGGTCCGCCTCAACTATTTGATCTGCCTTCTGAACTAGTTGATCCGTCTTAAGTGATTGATCTGTCTCGTTCACTGATTGATCTGCCTCCTCAACTTGTTGATCGGAATCAACCGATTTATGCATCAACTACTTGATCTGTCAACTGTTAGACTGACCAGTTGTATTATGGACTGATCGCTCTATAATACGGTTGACACCGAAGGAAAAAAATGCAAATTTCGCTTTCGAGTCGTCTTCAAGGGACACTAAAGATCAAACTGGTTTTTCTTGTGTTAGTAAAGTACAATTTCGCAATTCTGAAAACAGCACTCTTACCGCGAAAAGAAAATTTGGGTGACCGACGACGCCACCGTGCGATTCTCGAGCGCAACACCGTGACGTAAGAAATTTTCAAAGCGTCTATACTGGGGGCCTACGTAGCTTTCAATCGGTAAAAATGAAGTGTGTAGTATTGTCTGTGGGAGCTAGCATAACCAAGTTCGAGGAGATTTCATTCAGTCAAATGTCGCGAAAACCCTAAAAATACATTTTGAAGTTTGCGACGTAGCGTGGCGAGATTTCGGCGCGAAATTTTAAAATGAAACTGGAAGCTTGATTTTATCTGCTAATAATGAACTTATGATATTGAAACATAAGGCAGTAGACTTTTTATAATGCAGTTTGTGAACCTAAATCAAGTCATTGTTCCTCATTAGTGTCCCTTTAAGCAAATGCTTAAAGGACCGTGTGACTTTTGATGTTTGCGTTTAACGTCGTGCTACTATTGCTAAAACTAAACTTTGCCTTCTTTGAGTAGACACCAGATAATCTCGTTCGAATCGCCTTCGACAAAAAAAAAAAAAAAAAACTGTTGGCTGTACAAGTTGGTCGGTCGTCCACTCGAATGAAGCAGGCTAATAGGGAAAGCAAGTGGCTTCAGTTCGCTCACTTTGCCTCCCCCGTTTTAACGCTGTGGGAAGGAACGGCGCTGGACACGTCCGGCGTACAGGGAAAAAAACCCGTTTGCATTTGAATCGAACGTGCCTTGCCTTGAAGCGGAAGACAATTAACGAGGACAGCGCGCGATGTCTTCGTGTTCGCGTCTCTTCGACTCGAGCTTCCGTGTGCGCCGCCACGTCCGCAGTATATACGCCGACTTCGTGGCGCTAATGCGAGGCAACCGTTTGCTTGTTTCTATCTTTTCTCTGTGATCGCAGCTGTAGCTTGTTAGCGCGAGCGCTGGTACCGGACGCCCTGAGCCAATTTTAAACCGGACAGCGAGAAAGATAGCCATTGAAAACGTGGACACAGGATGCGGTTGCGGAAGCGGCAGGCTTTCTAAAGATTGCGACGGTCCGCCGTATACGGTGTCTAAATAGAGGATCGATGACAGTATACAGAGTCCGATAGTCCGGTGTCGCTTTGCGCGGTCCGCCACTATGGCGTTCCCGGCTTCGTGTTCCTGTCAGCGCGCGGATGAGACGACTATACGGCGCTCAATTAGTTGTCGCCGAGAACGGCGCAGAGTGAAACGCTTGCTTTCTGCGACGAATACCGCGCAAAGCTCGTTCCTGGGTTCGTTCTCTTGTTTTTCTTGTTGTACTAGTTACTTTCTGATAAACAAACCTTGGTTTTGCTGAAGTCGTTAACTGGACACTCGTGTGGCGCGCATGAGTATCCGAACGAGGTCACCCTCACCTGACCTGGCCGCGTTGGACGACTCTCCTTCGTTTTCAATTGTTTGCAATTTCTTTTTTTTTATCGCTGAAAGTTTCTTTAGGCGAAAGCATCACATACTTTACGAAGACGGAACATGGGACACAGGTGCTGATAACTGGAGTGTTATGGTTCGTACGCCGCCAATGAAGGGAGCAGATATCATCATCAAAAAAGAAAAAAACAAGTAGATACACAGCCCAAGCAGTTAACGATCAACATCCATTGATTTATTGATATGTGGGGTTTAACGTCCTAAAACCACCATATGATTATGAGAGACGCCGTGGTGGAGGGCTCCGGAAATTTCGACCACCGGGGGTTCTTTAACGTGCGCCCAAATCTGAGCACACGGGCCTACAACGTTTCCGCCTCCATCGGAAAGCTGGGATTCGATCCCGCGACCTGCGGGTCAGCAGCCGAGTAACTTAGCCACTATAGATCACCGCGGCGGGGCTGAACATCCATAACTATAGTTTAATGTGTGTCTTTCCAGTTCACCGCATGAGGTGCTCATCTGAGCGTGGTACTTGCATCACACGACTCCGCACGCCATGGGACGGGCGAATCGGAAACTATACAGATATCCTTGACGGAGCTTGCATGCGCCTCTACTGAAATGTTCCGTGAGCCCAATAATTCCATATGATTCCATACGAAATCCATACGTTTTCCGTGTATTTTCTATATATTTTCCATATATTTCCGCAAGATTATTATGGAAACCTACGGAATTATTGGACATCGCATACGGAACGTTCCATGACGCGCGTCACGCGTTCACTATACGTGACTTCTTACTGTCGCCTTAATTTTCCTGCTCCTTTCTCGGCAACAGCGCGAGCGACGACACGTCCTCTGACAAGAGCAACGAACGCTATGCATTTTGTTTAACAAAAGAAAAAAAAAAGGAAAGAAGAAAGTTTGACTTCTACGTCCGCTGCCGCGCGCGTCAGTGCCTGAAAAAGAGAGAGCGCGCGACGACGGACGTATGTGGTTCGCTTCATCCGAGCTACATGCGCGCGAGGCGCCCCCTGGCGCGCGCGTTTAATTGCGCTCGCTTGCGTGCCTCACGCGTACAAGAGCGCGCGCAGTCGTCGTAGTTTGCCTGGCTGCCTAAGTTGGCTGACCCAAAAAGCAGCGTCCGCTCCGCCGCCCACGTGTCCCCACGTCCACGACATTGGCGACGGCGCACGGTGGCGCCATGTTTCAGATTCGTGAAGTGTATTAGAGAACATGAACATACAAACGAAACAGTGTGTCACCGTGTCGATATATCGCTGCTTCAGTTCTGTGCGTTTTTCCTGACGTCACCTCCCTCTGAAAACTGCCCCGCCACAGTGGTCTATAGTGGCTAAGGTATACTCGCGGCTGCTGACCCGCAGGTCGCGTGATCAAATCCTGGCTGTGACGGCTGCATTTCCCATGGAGGTGGAAATGTCGCAGGCCATTGTACTCAGATTTGGGTGCACGGTAAAGAACGCCAGGTGTTCGAAATTGCCGCAGCCCTCCACTGCGGCGTTTCTCATAATCATATGGTGGTTTTGGGACGTTAAACCCCACAAATCAATCAAATCATCCCTCTGAAGACTCAAGCACCGCTTGGTCAGTGCGCACTGGTCGAGCTTGTGCATGTTTCTATGTGCACGCCCGAATGCGCAGCTTCCAATTTCAAGCTTGTATATGCATACAGAAGCGTAATTACAAACGGAAGAAGAAAGCGTAAAGATGTGAAGGTTATTGCATTGTTCTTCTATTTGTGTACTTGCCTTCGTTTTTGTTATTTACTCGAACATTGTTATTGTTTCGTATCTAGTACTTTCACACATCGCCTCTGCGAGGCCTGTAAGATTGAAAAAGAAAATACGTGGTATCAGCGAGAACTGGGAAGCTGTGGAGTGCTTTGCTGCTGAAAGCTCAGTACCTCGATCGAGAAAAATTCACGGTGCTAAGAAATTTTTCGATGCTATTCTGCAGCGTACGGCTATGTGGCTGTTTTGTGTGCGTGTACACGCACACAAAGCATACGTTTATTCGTATTAAAAAAAAAACGTGCGCTCTAAGTATATGCTGGTTGAGCAGCGCAAAGGAGACGACGACGAAGAAAAAGACACACAGACAGGTGCTGTCTCGTTACAGAAATCTATTCGGGAAAGAACAGCATATATATAGGTGAAGTGCAACTTGGCAGAAAATACAAAAAAGAGAATAACAGCAAAACATCCAAACACGCCGGAAACAAGAAGAAAAAAATATGCAGATATATACATTGGTATCATCTTCTGCGGGTACTGCTAGGAACAGGAATGCTCATTGTGTGAGGCAACACCGTACACTCACCCGTCGCTCATTGTCACGGCTACGCACCATTCTTCAACGACACCTCGATACTGTCGCATCATAAAAGTCAGGTTGCAAGGGAAGTGATTGAAGCCTTCCACATTAGAAGGAAAAACGAAAAAGTGTGTCAGCATGCCGTCAATATCACTGAGTGACGCAGAATTTACGTATCTCTGCAGTAACTTTACATGAGGGAGAGATAGTGGGACTTTACTTGAGAGAGAGAGAGAGAGAGAGAGAGAAAGAATTTATCAGAAAGCAGAGAGGGCAAACAGAGCTAATGCGATCTAGCCTGGTGCTCTACCCAGGGAATAAGGGAAGGGAAAAAAGAGGGATGAAGGGTTATATGACATGTACAGACGGGTCCACTGTTAAAGGGAACACTCGAGTGCACGGTATGTTTGTATTGAAGTCTCCTGCAAAAGCATAGTGGCTTTGATTTGCGTAAGACTAACACTGATTGATACTTCTGACTTCCTTTGACAGAATATCCTCACGCATTAACATTGTTTTCTTATCCACTAGCTGTTACAGAACTGGCAATATAGCAACGGCACTCATTGTATAGTGGGCCCTTCAACAGCGTACGGTACTGCACGTAACTTGTCAATACGCTGCACCGAACTACACTACCTAACTATATATATGGCGGCCTATACTCGCGAGCTTTCGCGCGATTGGCCCATCTTCGTGCAGGCGCTGGGGGCCTCGCAGAGAGGCGGCCTGTCGATGACGATTGCCCTGAGAGCACAACTAGGAAACGCGCGCTCCGACGCCGCGCTGTCCTCTTGTTTCCCAGGTCGCGTGATTATGTATCTCTCGCGTGTCCCAACGAGACAGGAAGTCGGAGTGCCGAGGCGAAACCAAGAGATGACCGAAACGTGGCGGTTAACGGGGTCGCGCTCTGGCCAAAAACAATGTCCGTTCCGCGCACATGTGGTGCTATTTCGGGAACGCGAGTTGCGACGTGATTGTCGCTCAGTTAACGGTTCTCGGGTGATCGGCGTTTCGGAGATCGATCGATCGAATCGAATCGGCTGCAACTTGCGAGTATATGTGCGGAACTGCGCTGTGGCGGGACGCGCTGTTCTTTAAAAAAAAGTTAAGAGAAAAGGCGTGAATAAGACACTTTATCGCGAAACGTCTGGTGCCGGAAAGGTCTGAGTACTATACTTAAACCGGTGATCAGCCCCGGGATGGGATGTGTCAATTGGAATTTTCATGGAAGGGGAAGTCGCTTGTCCACCCGTTTGCAGCTCAAAGTTGCAAAGGTGAGGGGCAGCGCGTGTGCCCTGCAGTTCATTTTAAAGGACATGACATACATGCAAACAAGCACGCGATCGGCACAGCTCTCTGTGCGGTGTCTTTTGAACACACACACACACACACACACACAAACGCTATCAGTTATTGTAATTTTACAGATACTTGGTTTTATTGACTTGCCCTGTTGATACGTGCGGTTTAACGTCCCAAAACCACCATATAATTGTGAGAGACGCCGTAGTGGAGGGCTCCGGAAATTTCGACCACCGGGGGGGGGTTCTTTAACGTGCACCCAAATCTGAGCACAAGGGCCTACAATGTTTCCGCCTCCGTCGGAAATGCAGCCGCCGCAGTCGGGATTCGATCCCGCGACCTGCGGGTCAGCAGCCGAGTACCTTAGCCGCTAGACCGCCGCGGTGGGGCTACATGCGAACGACTTCTCGTAACATCAGGTCTCGGCCATTGCGGTTTGCTAAAGAAGCCTCGCAGGTGTATATCGATATGTTTTATATTTTTGCCCGTGTTATCATATACGTTTGTTATTCTTGCTAATAAACGTTCCTCCATCGGTGATCAGCCGTCTTCGTTACATCGAATATTTGTTCTTGCTATTTACTGACGCCTCGAAACAGCTGCAGGCGTGACATGCGACTCGTCTCATTTCTTATACTGCAGTATATGTGCACTGTGCTCTGTCCGCTCAGCGATTTTATTAGTGGTAGTATTCTTTTGTTAGTACTCCTTTTAATCGCCGCCTTCTTATATTCATGATTCAATTTTTAGTCTCAAGAACTCTGATCTTCGAATCGAAGCAGTAGACCCGTCCTTACGCCAGAATGTATACACGTCCTTCTATATATATACTCGTGTGTACACGGTGCGCAGATTTCAGTCTGCGTCGAAGAAGGATACTTTCAGCCTTTGTTATATTGTAGCTTTCGCTCCGAGCGTTGTAGCGGTCTTCGCTCACCTACACCAAAGTCTCGTGTATTTCCCGATTACCCGAACAGCCGGATTGCGCGATTTCCCGTATAGCCTATAAGCTTATATGACGGAAAAGATGGGGTGTGGTCCGTTTCCGCTCTGTTTATGCACAATGATAAGCACATCAGGTCTCCAACTTCACGGTGTCTGGGCGCACCGCTGCATGGGGACCGAAAACAAACGTGTTGCATTAGAGACTGGCCGTCCCCGCTTATTACATTCTTAACGGGGCTTCGCTTTGTTCGGTTTCGGTCTGTTTGGTTCCAAGCGCCAGCGCGCATGCGCAGCGTCATCTCAGGCGTGTCGCCTTCACTACGTAACAAGCATCGCGATGTCGCGTGGAGATATGCGCGTAAAGATATGTTGACATGGCGGGAGATCGCGCGTGAAGTTGCGGTTGTCTTCGTGCGTCCGGGAAAAGTTGTTCGCGTTGCTGTTGCTGCGGTTGCCGCGCGTATTAGCGAGAGTGCGTGCAACTGTATATAGAGGTACGACGCGCACCGGCGAATCGGGAACTTCCGGACGAGAAAAAAAGAAAGTGGACTCTGTCGCGAAAGTCAGCCTGGTTACGCAGTGAAGGATGCGTGTGCAAGGGTGTAATTTTGCGCACGCCATTGGAAGCACACGCATGTAGTTGCCACGCGGCTTGACAACTATGTGCACGCAAAGCCACGAAAGCCCTCTTGCACTTCTTAAGGACCATCAGACTTCACGACCGCTTGTGAAAGAACTGTGCGAGGCCGTGCTGTGTAGTCTGGAGCTCACTATTCATCCTTCTCTTTTTTACCCCTCTTCTTTTCTGTCTCTTTCCTTTCTATTATTCCCTCTTTCCCTCAACCCAAGTGTGAGGTAGCCAACCGAGCCAAGCTTGGTTAACCTCCCTGCCTTTGCTCTCTATTATCTCTCTCTCTCTCTCTCTGTGTGGAAGGCCATCGCACGCAAGCGCGCTGGAACCTTGGCAAACACAAGTGTCTTGAGAAACAGAAGTTTTCCCGGTCGGTGTGCGTCGAGGAGTTTCGTAGATAAGGGAGTTAGTGATGTCTGATGATACGTTAACGTAGTGGACGTCTCATGTTTCTCTATTGTGAGTTTTAAATGCCTATACGTCAAAGATAAAAAGGAAAAGCAACGTGAACATCCCTTAACGCGTGAAGGGGAATCCTCGCCTTTCCTAAAGGGACAGTAAAATGAAACAACGACTTGTTTTAGATTGATAAACTGCTCTCTCAGATCTCCAATGGCGCATGTTACACTGTTATAAGTCCATTATTAACCGAGAAAGTAAGCGTTGAAGTTTCACGTTTCAATTTCGCGCCGATATCTCCATGCTTGACTTTGAAAATTTCAGAATGTATTTTTCGCATTTTCTCGACATTGTCTCGATGAAAGTTTCTGAAACATCGTAGGCTATAGATCTGTGGAAACCACATATGACAATATGCTTCCGTTTGATCGATTAGAAGCTGTTCCTAGGACCCAGCAGACGCCTTGAAAATATATGACGTCACGCTATTTGGTGCGAGAATTTCAAGGCGGTGTCTCTATCCGCATTTTCTTTTCGCGCGTTTTCTCGCTTACCAAGCAAGCGTCGTGTTTCGGTAAGAGTGTACTCCATAGTAATACGCGGAAAAGCGTTTTTCTTATTAATGCCCCTTTAAGTGTTCTTCATGGTTGTAGAGATAGTGAAAGCAGCTTGTCCATGTGCCCAAGAAAAAGTGACATGGCCCTCGCATGTTATAAACTGAATTAGTAACGAATTTAGCCTGTACAACATGCGCGAAAGAGAAGAAAAAAAGGTCAGAAAGGTAAAGAGGTTAACTAGACTAAGTCCAGCTTGCTAGCCTACGTGGGGGAGAGGGGAATGAGGAAAAAAAAGAGAGAGGAGGAGGAGATACACATTACACATAACACACACACACCGTCCGCACAGTGTCAGGTTGCGCAGGCGGTCGCACAGTGACGTTGTCCTCAAAAATTGTAGAAGGGCTCGTGTGGCTTTCTGGGCTGATGTACGAGAAGGCCACGCTCCCAAGATCTTCTCCCGCGTAAAGGGTCGATCATCCAGCGTTCCTAAGGCACGCTGGAGAGTCCGGCGATCTTCTTCAAAGTCTGGTCAATGGCACAGGGCATCATCCAGAGTTTCGACGCAATGGCAGTTATCACAGTTGGGGGAAGTCAGCCGTATACCAATGCGATGACTTAATGAATTGGTGAATGCAACGGCGACCCACAACCGATAAACATTGTAGCGCCCCGTCGCGAAGTCTTTGATGGCAACTGTAATTGACGAAAGAAGCTGTAACGTTGCCTGGCGAATATACTGGTTGACATGTTGACGATAGGCGTTTTAAATAAATTTGATACCAGCTTTATATAGCAGTCTTCCAAACGTATATACTTATTGGATGTCTTTCGTCTTCCGTGATGAAGGTGACATTGTCAATATACTTTTATGAGCGTCTTCCGTGACTGTTGCCCTGCCGTGGTGGTCTAGTGGCTAAAGCACTAGGCTGCTGATCCACAGGTCGCGGGATCGAATCCCGGCAGCGGCGGCAGCATTTTCGATGGCGTTGAAAATGTTGTGGGCCCGTGTGCTCGAATTTGAGTGCACGTTAAGGAACCCCAGGTGGTCGAAATTTTCGGAGCCTTCCACTACGGCGTCTCTCATAAGCATATGGTGGATTCGGAACGTTAAACCCCACAAATAAATCAATCCTTGACTGTTGTGAATTCGAAGACGTCGTTTACAGTGAACCGGGCTTCGCGAGCGATGAAGGACAATAATCTTCAAGAGCCCAGACTGCGTCCATTTGGTGGTGTTTATTGGAGCGAAAGTCGTACAAGTCATGGAAGTCATCAGTTGCTAAATTTCCCAGATTTGGTGAGACCTAACGATACACCGCGAGACCGTGTTGGTGGCGCGCGTCATATAGAAATATACTATATATAGAGTGACCACTGGAGCCTTTTCGCGGCCCAGCAAGGAAGGTTCTGACCAACCGCTAGATGGCGTACCCATGCTCGCTTTTACTCTTTGTTAAGCTGTGTAATAGCCTCCTCTGCAGGACATTGAATGTCCAAGTTTTGCAACACTTTTTAGCAAAGAAATGTTATTATTTGTGCAATTTTTCATATCTGCTCTATATTGATTCATTGACTGATATGTGAGGTTTACCGTCCCAAAACCACCATATGGTTATGAGAGACGCCGTATAGTGGAAGGTTCCGGAAATTTCGACCCCCTGGGGTTCTTTAACATGCACCCAAATCTGAGCACATGGGCCTACAACATTTTCGCCCCGATCAGAAATGCCGCCGCCGCAGCCGGGATTCGATCCCGCGACCTTCGAGTCAGCAGCCTTATCTGCTCTACATCATGTCCCGCTGAGGACATTTAATGCGTCACAACAGAAAACAGTAAAGTATGACTAGAAAGTGTTGTCTTTCTGCAAGTGTTCTGCACAGAGAGGCACATTCATGTGCTTTAGATGTACTGTACGTGTATTGCCTTCGGTATAGAAGCATGTGTGTGTAGCCTATGGTGGTAAAGACACTCGCTTTCGGAGCATGAGGGTATGGGTTCAAATCTCAGCGCTGTAAAGAAAAAAAAATGTTATTTTACTTATGCTGAAGACATTATCGGTTATGACCACCCACTCGTGGCGCTGAAAGCAGCGCAATAGCTAGGCTGCAGGGCCCTACGGGAGTATCCGCTCTTGATAGAAGTATGTTTCTCTAAGGCGGCGTCAATTGTGAGGGATGCAGAACAGAATCTACGTCATAAATGTCGGTAACAACTAACGTGATACTTGAATAAATGTGTGCGCAGATGGCGTATAGAAAGTCACATACGGTCATCGGTGCAATGACGTTACTCTATGACGTCATCAATTCAATCCAAGAAATATGCGCATGCGCATATCCACGAAGTAAATGCTGATGATTGTGCGAAGCACGGTGTGCACCGGATCATGAATCGGCGCCTTCTATTTTGTTCCGGCTACAGCCTTTTATTTTGTTCTTGTCAACCTTCTGTTCCGTCATATGCTCTGAATGATGTGTTGTTAAATGTCGGTGCGCTGACGGTGCTGTGGCCTTTTATTTTGCTTGTTCTGGTGAACAGCCTTTTGATAACCTTCTCGTTGTTCACGGGTGTTTCGATTTGTTCACATGCACCTGCTCTGCGTCAACTGTAGACGCCGGGCGGTAGTTAACATTGTGTGGTCCTGATGGGCTTCGTTTCTAAAAGAATAAGCTATTTTTCGCCTTGAAGTCGTCTATATAGGCTGTGCCGGCGACTTTTTGCCTGCAAGAATATCCATAATTGTCGTGCCGCGCGCCCGACATCGCCGAACTTCCTTTTGTTTCGCCTTTTTTTCGCGAGCTATGTCTTTGGTCTTGTTAAAGCAGTTCCGCAACGCAATCTGACATATGACCGGGTGCCTGTACTCGTTTACTTGCGTATTCTGAACCTGTCATCGTCCGGGAATCTTTCGCTGTTGTAGGTCAACTACTGACGATAAGTGCACCCTGTTATACTCTTCATTTTATTTATTGTCATTTAAGTTCTGGTCCCACGCCGTATTGGTGGTTGCACATTATTTACGCGTGATGACTTCCGAGTTCACTTTCAGAATGGGTCGAAGGCAATGTGCGTTATTATGCACAAGGGTCGCTGGACTATATATACTATAGTGTGGACAGGGTCGCTAAACTTTCTTTCTTTCTTTCCTTCTTTCCTTCTTTCTTTCTTTCTTTCTTTTCTTTCTTTCTTTTTCTTTCTTTCTTTCTTTCTTTCTTTTTCTTTCTTTCTTTCTTTCCTTCTTTCCTTCTTTCCTTCTTTCTTTCTTTCTTTCTTTCTTTCTTTCTTTCTTTCTTTCTTTCTTTCTTTCTTTTTCTTTCTTTCTTCCTTTCTTTTTCTTTCTTTCTTTCTTTCTTTCTTTCTTTCTTTCTTTCTTCATGGGCGCACGTCGTCGCACGTGCTTCGCTGCTTTATTTCGGGACTCCTGCGGCGATCGAGGAGAATTGCTTCGAGCTGACAACCTTTCAGGAGAGAAGCGCGCTCTTGATTGTGGTCGGTGTAATTCCGTTGGGACGCTCGGTGAGAAAGATGGGCACGCGCGAATGACCCCGTGAACTTCGACCTCCCCGTATACGTATATTAGTGCGTAACTTTTCTTGCGAGCCACTCCACTTTTGCGTCTTTAGTCACGCGCATAATACGTCGAGGCGTGTCGGGCATGCGTCGGTCTCGTGAACCTCGAGAGAGTGTTCATAAAAGAAACGATAAATAAAGACGTAGCCTTTAGTGCTTGCTTGACATCGGTTTATCACGGCGTGGAGGTTTTTCCCCCTAGTCTCTGTAGTGTTTCTGTTTTCACTTTTTATGCGAAGCAGCTTGCTCATTGGTAGCCATTTTGCGCGAACTAACTGGGGGAAACCCTTTTGACACCGCTTTTGCATACGCGTGGTCCGAGAAGATAGTTTATAGGGGATTAGATTCGATACTGCGAAATAGCAGTGTGAAGTAGCTGACCTCGCTATAATGAAGTTGCATCAAACGTCTTTTTTTTTCTATCGTTACGATGGACGCTTTTTGAAGCGGTGCACACGCGATATAGTCGCAAATCAGTAGCTCTGCGGTCATATAGGTATATACGCCGAGTGCGCGGACGAAGTCAGTGTTTCGACAGCAGGACACCTAATTGCAATATAGTCTTTCACGGCGCTATGCATGGTTATTCCTTGTTTTGACTGGCATGTTAATGGTGCGGAAGCGTGGAGTGGAAAGTGAATTTGGCTGTATTAGTGAGTACCTAAACGGGCACTGTATCCAGTACAAGGGCTTTGTAATACGTAAGATGAGTTCAAATACTCTTAATTACAGATTATTGAAGTGCACTATTGGTTTAAGCGTACTTTCAGCTTTGTGCAGCATCTCGATTCTCTACAAGCATCACTGTATTTCTGTTTACATCTGTTACATTTAAAAATCGAGGCAGTACATGCCAAGTGGTAGCTGTGTGCTGCGCAACCTAAGAGGAAGCTGGGCAGATTAACTTCGTTTTATCCGGTAGTTTCGTATATCAGTGTTCGCGATATCCTGACTGCCATGTGATAGCTGTGTGTTGCGGAACGTGAGGAAAACGCCGAGTTAACTAGCTTTGTTGTATCCGGTACTGTATTCTATCTGCGTCTCTCGAAATGATGTGGTGGTTTTGGGACGTTAAACACCACATATCAATCAATCAATCAATCAATCAATCAATCAATCAATCAATCATGCATTCTCTCAGTGTTCGCAATATCTAGGTTTTGGATAACACACAGCTTCCAAGAGGAAATGAGCTGTGTGTTGCTCAACCTAGAAGAAAACTCTTGGTTAAAACATGTCTGTTCATTCGAATTTTACCTAACCGTTATCCGCGCACCGTCGACTCATGCGTACTTGACATATATAGTACAGGTATAACCATTTACACGGGTATCGAATGGGCCGTAACTTGTGTATACTTCGCCATCGTTGAAGTGTAATACAAAGATGGTGATTAAATCGCCCCACGAAATATGGTCGCACGTGAGGCTTGAAGTTTGTATGGCGTACCAATTAGCGCTTTCTCTTCCGCGTGCTAGAACCGGTGAGTCGTTATCGTTTCCATTAATTAACCGTGGAAAAAAAATCACTTCTCGTTGTGGGAACTCCCGTGTGGTCGGAGCAGTATAACTATGTCCACGGTTTTCGAGCACACATGTGTCCAATTCATTAGAGCCAGCGTCGCTCTGTAGTTAACCCCGATGAAAGTGCATTCGTATTTGCTCGGGCGTCGCGCCTGGTTTCTCGGAGGTTTATCATCTCGTCGGAGGTCAACGTTAAGGTAGCTCAGTGGGGACACTTTACCGCGTTCCTATTTCGCTCTAGTTAAAAAAGAAAGAAAGAAAGTAAGCCAAGTAGGCGTGCAGGCAGTCGGGCATCTGTGCGCAAACGTCTAAAATGCCTAACTGTGCGCAAACGTTCTGTCTACGAACACCTTTGCCACCTTTGTTCTTCCTTCTTTCTTTCTTTCTTTCTTTCTTTCTTTCTTTCTTTCTTTCTTTCTTTCTTTCCTTCTTTCTTTCTTTCTTTCTTTCCTTATTTTCTTCTTTCTATCGCTTTTTCCGCAAACGTCTATCCGCCTTTCTTTGTTCTCTGTTCACGCGCGAGAAACGTGACTCGGTGTGTGAAAGAATCTAAAAATAAATACATTCACAAATACAAAGTAAGGCTGTACCGCAAACAGCAGCGTCACGCGAATGTATCAGTCTCCGGGTTCAGTGTCTGGGCGTCCGCGAGTTTACTTTTTGGAAGACGCGCCCGGTCTATCCCGTCGCTAGACACAGTTACGTGCAACGCTGCTGAGGCTGCTGGCGTGTTCTGTCAGAATCACCGTCGTTGGCAAGTTGTGTTGCTTACTAATGATGTTTCTATCTATCTATCTATCTATCTATCTATCTATCTATCTATCTATCTATCTATCTATCTATCTATCTATCTATCTATCTATCTATCTATCTATCTATCTATATCTATCTATCTATCTATCTATCTATCTATCTGTCTGTCTGTCTGTCTGTCTGTCTGTCTATCTATCTATCTATCTATCTATCTATCTATCTATCTATCTATCTATCTATCTATCTATCTATCTATCTATCTATCTATCTATCTATCTATCTATCTATATCTATCTATCTATCTATCTATCTATCTATCTATCTATCTATGCTAAAAGAAAGAGAAAAGGAGGGACGGAAAGGATAGATAGATTAACCAGACGAGTATGCTGTTACAATGCCACTCGAAGTTTAAATCTGGGACTAGAAAAAAAATTCAGTTTTCCCGCAAAAGCGACGCGGTGAATGCGATGTCGACAAGGTGGAATGGTATACGAAGTAAGGCTAGCGGCCGAACCCTCTAGCGTCTGGCCGTGCGTAACTGGACAAAGTATTTTGTGTAAGTAAACGCGGCCTTCGAGTCTAGCAAAGCGGCCTCTTCAACTTGGCACGTATATGTTGATTCTAATCACCAACTAGCCCAAGCCTCGTCTTATAAATGCACGAGCCGTCTGCTATCCTTGTTTAAATACGGCGCGCTCTACTGCGCCCGGCCGATCTCATTACGCAGTTTATGCCTGAACAACGTAGCCTCCCCCCGCCTCCCACCCCCCTCATTAGGTATCACCTCCACGAGTATTTCATGCGTCGAAAGACGTTCGGCGCGTTTCCTCTCCGCTTGAGCCTCGATCGCCGTCAGCGATCGCACGCTTTCAGTCGTACACGGACCATGTGACGCGCTGAGTAAAGCTTTAGGTGTGAACTTTTAACGGAACTGCACGGCGACGGCGATGGTAGAAATGCACATGTGCCCGTATGATTGCCATCGCAGTTAAAAAAAATAAAAGTGAGAGAGTAACCCACGTATTCTATAACGCCCCTTCACTCAACGCTCCACCTTCACTTGAGAAAGCCGATGGGAGCGCCATCTCTGGGCAAGGCAAGTCACTGCATATCAGTGAGTTTGCCGCTATTCTTGAGTAGAGTAGCGTCATTTTCAGCCGAACAGCGGCGCAGCGCTCTACTCTGTCAAGTGAAGGGTGAAAATCGAGTCGAGGAGCGTTTGTGAATACGGGGGTAAGCATTACTCGGCCCATCGAAGGTCTGCTATCAGTTACTAAGTGCGCTGCTCGTAAAAAAAAAAAAGAAAGAAAAACTACAGTAATAAAGCACCAATTGATTGATGCGCTATCGGCACGTGCGAACATGGGGGCATGAAATATTTGCATCGGGAAATGTCCCTCTTCAGTTCCCTCGGTTTTGTGCGGTCTAAAATTGTGCGCTGGAGGTCGTTTGCGTTCGTGATACGAAGATTTCGAGGTTTTAACGCTAGTCCTTTTCGATGCAGCGTGGTCTTTTTGGTTCACCTCCGCTGCGCGGAATTAAATAAGACGGCGCCGCGCTTGGAGCGGCCGCTTTGCGCTTTCGTTTCCCTTGAATTCCGCGCGGAACGGTGGCGTGAGACTCGCGACGCTCTTGAAAAGCGTGCAAAGGAAAAAGAAAAAAAGACACATGTACGCTTATACACACACACTCGTCGACATCTCTGGTGGTACTGGACGCAGACCTTGGCGAAGCGGAGGGAAGATGTCACGGTTTTTTTTTGTATTTTTTTCTTTTTTCTTTTCCTTTCCGGAATTTATTTTCATATTCTCATTTATGCATGGTTCCTCTCTGGCTACAATTAACACGGACGTTAAATGCAAATACTTCGTGTAGATTCTCTCGTCTACTTTTTTTTTTTTTTTTTGCTCTTTGCGGATGTCGAATCGTGCTTCGTCACCTTGGAATCGATTCCCGGTGCTCCTCTGGTTGCACTTGAACCGTACCTTCGCTAGGGTTGGTTGCGTTTCAGCGCAGCCACCACCTGGCGCTTCACGGATGGTCACAGAGTTCACATGGGTAGTGCTAAAACCACGAATCGTTCCGGCTAGAATAAGTAGGCGTCCAAGTAAAGCTGCGCTTGATAGTGCTAATCGTGGCGGTGGAGAGATTATGCTCACGTCCGTTGAACAGCTGATGTCTCTGTCGCATCGCTGTCTCGTGACACGTTAATTTTACTTATTTTTTATGTATTGATTCGTTCATTTAGACAGGTTCAGTACCCACGAGTGTCACATTACGTTGATGGGACGCGTCTTTCAGTGTTATTTTTCAGTCGAAGCGCAAACAGTAATCGCGTACCTACCGGCTTCCCACTCTGTTCTTCGTATTAAGCGGATTCTAGAACCATGCCCGCTTCGTATCATCCGGTATAAAGCCATCGTATTCCAGTTGGCACTGTGCGGTAACCGCCCGTTTACGCTATGTTCCGAATGGGGCGATTGCGTTTAGTCCAGCTAATGACGCGTAATATCTTATTTCTGTATGTATTGTATCTGTGAATTGCGTGTATAATTAGAATATCTGTGTACGTTCTACTCGTTGCACCGCACGTAAGGCCTTGTACCGTTTCGCCGGTCGCTTTCGTAGCACCTGTTTCGTTTCGCGCACTTTTCACGCGCGCTCCAGTATAATACGCCCGCGTCTTTGCACCTGTTGCGGCTTGCACCTCCGCATACGCTCTTGATGCCCGTGGGTTCACGATCGTTTTTTTGCTGATCTCCAGGACGCCGGTCCTTTCGCTTCAAGCCCCCCCCCCCCCCCCCCCCCCCGCTCCTCCACCTTCACCCCCGTACGAACGTTTTTATCTGGAACAGCAACCCCGCTATCTGTTCTTACACCACCACCTTATGAGATTTTTTTTTGTTTATTTCCTACCGTGCGCGCCAATATCCAGAGCGCCCGTTTCCTCCGCACACTCTCAAGCAAGCGTGCTCTCTTTCTCATCGCCTCCCCCTTGCCCATCAACCCACACCCGGCGTAACCGCTTTCTCCACAGTGCGTTCTCGGCCGCATCGGGTTGACCCCTCTCTTCCTCTACATGCTCGCCTCTCGGCGGGAGCAACGCCTGCCTTCCTTCGCCGCAGACCGGCTTCATAGCTCAGTGAAGGCCACTTTTGTTTTCGCCCGGCTAACCCGTCTCGTTCCCTTCCCCAACCCCTTGCTCTCTTTTTATTTCCCTCTTTCCCCCTCAGTTTGTAAAAGGAAGTAGAACAAAAAAAAAAAAGGCCCTCAGTGCCGTTATACGTGGAAGTGTGGCGGTTTTGGGCCGTTAGACACCTTTTCTTCTCACCCCTTCTCTCTCTATTTGCGGTTGCCACTGCTTCCTTTTCCTCCTCTGCTTTGCAAGACATATATCTTTTTTTACGGCTCCCTCCACCTCTTTCATCGACAGTCCCCCTTTAAACTTCACAGGGCATCTATAGTGTGTGCACATCTTCGTTTTTTTGCTTCGCCGTGTTGCCACAGGTGTCTGTCCTTAGGTCCGTCAAACTCTTTCTGTCTCTTCTCTACCTAGCGAAGCTTGCAAACATTTGCTTCTCCCTGCTTCCTCTTCATCCACCTGTTTTTTTTCGAACGCACTCTCCTCCTTTGCCTTCCTCCTCTTCACTCCTCTCCTCCACTGCCCTCGCTCGTCACTGCCCGGGGCCGTTTTTGACAGCGGCCGCCGCCCGTGCTGGCGGGAGTTTTGGCGACTGCGGTAGCGCGCGCGGACGTGCGGGTGGGTGCCCTGTGGCGCTGTGCGCTTGCTGGCAGTGTGCGCGTGGTCGTACTGTAAAGCGACGGGTTTCTTCGTGCAGTCGTCCCTGGCTTCTACTGAGTGCCACGAAAGCTCGAAGAAGCAAGGAGCGACGGTGGCTTCGACGGGTCCTTCGCACTCGACCGACCGGCCTGCCGGCTTCTTCGGGTAGTAACACCGTACGTTTCACTGAACGTTTATTCTTTTTTTCTTGCTCAGTCTGCGTAGCCAACGACGACATTGTGTTCTGCAGGTTAAGAAATTTTTTTTTTTTCAAAAAACTTGTACGAAATTGACTGGGCGGCAGCGCCTCGGCTCTTGCAGGGTCGCACGTCTCCCTTGTCCGTTAGTGAACTGCCCTTCACCTCTTACCAGCCCTGCGGTGCGTACTGGTCACTTTAGTGATTCCTCCCCGATGCCTCTCTAATTGACCAACCTCAGACGTTTAGTGTAAATCGATTCCGACGGGTTCCGTGCCGTGGTTGCACCACAGTTCGTACGCTGTCTTGTCGTCAAAGCCCTTGTCCATTAGTGAACCTCTTCACCGTGGGTGGTGAACGTAGTCACTCCGGTGATTCGTTGTCGCAATACCGATTGCCAACCTAACAGATATAAAACGAACGCAATGGAAAAACTGAAACACGAGTGCAAGAGGATCGGCCGACGTTGTTGATTCCCGTCACCGGCCCAGTTACTGTGTTGTTACCTGGCGTCTTCTCGACTCTCACCTTCCGGAGGCGAGTGACTTCTTCCGAGGTTGCAAGGTGGTCGACGACTGGTTCCTTTTTTTTGGGAGTTGTACGTCATCGACCGCGTCGACCGGACGCACCCACACGTAAGCAACAGTCGCCATAACCTGCGCGGCGCTGTAGAAACAAACAGCTGTGTTCTCAGCGCCCAGTTGCTCGAGGTTCGCAGCTGTCAGCTGTTGAGTTTTGTTTCCGTTGTGTGTGCATACCCGTACGAGACACCTAATGCAATATGACTCGCTGGGATCGCGAATTCTCTGTTTCGTCTTGCACGTGTTAGTCGGTCTGGCGGCGCACTGCAATGCAATGCAACGTGCAATGTACTACAGTCGCGAGCAAATGCTAGGGACCACGGCACGAGCAAAGCTAAAAATACTCGTGGCGTCGCTGACAGGTTCCATTCGCTGGGTACCTAAAGATGGCGGTCGCCATAACTTTTTTGAATGTGAGAGTGCCAGTGCAAGGGACGACAGAAGGTTGTTTACCCCTCGCATTTTTTTTGTTCTTTCCCCGCTTTTTCTTGTTCGCCAGCCGTGCCAAGGGGGAACACAAATAATTGGAAGATGTAGGGGCACTAATCAGATGTCACCTTTTTTTTTGCTCCACACGGTACAGCGAGAGTTCCCGCAGCTTCTCAACTAGCTGGTACCCGAATATCGCGACGGCAGTAACGTCACATTGGTTTAATGCGTTGCATTGACAAAACGTGTGCACTTAGGCTGTACCACTCGATTTTTAGCCGGCATACTCGGGTTGCAGAGGAAAAAAAACCTTCGCGCCTCTATTTGGTCTCTGAACTTTTGCTCAGGACTGTATATACCCTTCCTCGTTTGCTTTTGCTCTGAGCTACAGGGTGTGTTAGAGACATTATTTTTTTTTTCGGCAGCTTATTCGGCATCGAATCATGTCTTGCAGTACTGAGCTAGTTAAAGAAAACGTAAATGGGGAGTATAACTACGGAAATTATTTTAGATTAAGAGGCACACCGTGTAGTGGGCAACAGTCGGTTGATTTTGACGGCCTGCGGCTTTTGTATAAACGTCTGACTGAGCCTTAAGTACACGGGCGTCTTTGCTGTTCCGCTCCCGTCTAAAGGTACCTTTCGTGACTGCGAGTCGAACCCGGCTTCCTCGTGTTTTGTATAGCGCTGTATACACCTCAGCCGCTACGCTCCTTAGTTTGGTGACTTAGTCGAAAAGCGTCGTTAACTGTAATCTCGTATTTCTTTCGCTTTTCCCTACATGTACGGTGATAAACTGAGCGGCGCTTCACATCCGGACGAGTGGGAGGGTTGAGATTTAACGGTGCAGGGAACCTGAGAACGGAAGGCGCACGGATTATAACGGCTGCGGATGATGGGAACTTTGCTTGTGTCCGCAAGTGCCAGTATGAGTGACGTCACTCTATCGTTTACGCGTTTTGGCACGCATGCAGCAATCGTGCCTAACCGTTATCCAAGGACATATCGCTCAGCAGCTTTAGCTCGAAGGACGCTGGCCAACAACAGCGAATACGTTTAAAGCCGTGTTTTCATTTGCTTGTCGGACAGAAAATGAAAAAAGAAACAAACAAATAGAAGTGGTTGAAAGGGAGAGAAAGAGAGATTATTTTCGAATGTAATAAATGACCTAATTTCACTTTCTTGGCAATACTCACCACCGAATTTTCACTGGTTTGATATACGTTAGCAGTACGTAAGGGTTATCAAAGTTGCTATTCTTGTTAAGATGAAAACCTTAGATGCCTCATCAAACGCGAAATTGTGCTGTCAGCGTCCCAAGGCGTCGGCTTCAACGTGGCCGTGTGGTTCAAAAAAATTGCCACGTGATGACGTCATCGTGACGTCACATGCCGTACCGTATAGAACGATGACGTCGTGACGTGACACCGTCGCTTATATAGTCAAAGGTGGGTCGATCGCGGAGGCCGTGCAAAAAGCAGCCGAGGTCCGTATAAAGCCTTCAATGCT
This sequence comes from Rhipicephalus microplus, assembly GCF_013339725.1. Lineage (NCBI taxonomy): Eukaryota > Metazoa > Arthropoda > Arachnida > Ixodida > Ixodidae > Rhipicephalus > Rhipicephalus microplus. The sequence goes on from NC_051168.1 coordinate 78,799,908, forward strand.
TCCGATGCTGTATTCCGTGCGTAACAACGTTATGTGCACAAAGATTTCGGGAGGGATTGGGGTATAGGATTAACGCATCGACCGATAACTTCCGAAGATAACTTCCGCCTTAGAGTCGTTCTATGCGAATACATCAGAGACCTTGCGAGTTTTTTTGGCTTCTTGTGTCGCAGGATGCGGTTCTTGACACTTGCAAGGTACAAAGCCGTCAGCTTTTACGGGATAAAAGTTTTTTTTTTTTTGTACGTCAACGAACCCTTGACTAGAATATATACATAGTCGACTAATAATCTTCAATAGCACAACCATGCGAGTGTACTCAAGACTCGCGTAAGAAACATGTGATCGGGGCTGCAACGTGTGAGTAAATATGAGCTCCGCCCACATTCATCGCCCTCCCATACAACGATGATTTTTGTACAAGCTCAGTTCAATCACGTTCTCTCATTTTTTGACGTCGAGAACTTCTGCGCGATTCGACGTAGTCGAATTTCGCCGCACAAGTGTCGCTGGTGTCCAGCAGAAAGCTTAGTGACCTCACGAAACCACCTGATACGACATTCTCAATTAGGCGAAGGACTGGCGAACTGTTAGTTCATGAGTTCCTGATACCTGTCCGACGCGCTCCAGCCCACTTCGATTTTTCAGTAAGATTTCTTCTCGTTTCCGGCATTATACCGTATACGACGAGCAAAGGACAACACGCTAAACGAAGCGCGGGAAAAGTAAACCAATGAAGGAGCCCTATCTTGTCAATGTTTTGCCTGCCTATGGAGACATGCAACTACTTTTGCACAGGTTCTTTATTGATAGGTAGGAGAGGATCCCTTCTGTGCTCACCGCACGAACGCGTCGCCATGCCCGTCTCGTCTCTCCCTTAGAAAAGCCGCTGGGTGCTTGGCAGCGCAGGGGATCGAACCCGAAGTGTCTGTCACGCATTCGTGACGGACTCGCTACCTTGGTATATACCGAGTCCCTCAAACGGTGGTCAAGTGCCCTTTTGACCATGGTGCACAGCAGTGCATGCGCGCCATAATCAAGCAGTGCACTGCTTGATTATGGCGCGCATGCACTGCTGTGCGGTTACTCCGATGCCTCATCAAACGCGAAAATGTGCTGTCGGCATCCCGCGGCGTCGGCGTCAACGTGGCCGTGCGGTACAAAAAATTGCCAAACGATGACGTCATCGTCACGTCACATGCCGTACCCTAAACCGATGACGTCGTAACGTGACACCGTTGCTTAGTCAACGATGGGCCGATCACGGAGGCCGTGCAAAAAGCAGCCGAAGTGCGTATAAAGCTTGCAGTGTTTCCGATGCTGTATTCCGCGCGAAACAACGTTAGGTGCTCAAAGATTTCGGGAGGGGGTGGGGTATAGGATTAATGCATTGACCGAAAAGAAAAAGGAGATAACTTCCGCCTTAGAGTCGTTTTATGCGAATGCATCAGATACCCTGCGAGCTTTTTCGGCTTCTTGTGTCGCAGGATGCGGTTCTTGACACTTGAAAAGCATAAAGCCATTACCTTTTACGGGATAAAGTTTAGTTTTTTTTTGTACGTCAACAAACCCTTGACTAGAATATATACGTAGTCGACTATTGATCTTCGATAGCACAACCATGCGAGTATACTCAAGACTCGCGTATGACACTTGTGGTCGGGGCTGCAACGTGTGAGTAAATATGAGCTCCGCCCACAATCATCGCCCTCCCATACATCGATGACTTTCGTACAAGCTCAGTTCAATCACGTTCGCTCATTTTCGTGACGTCGAGTGCTTCTGCGCGATTTGACGTAGTCGAATTTCGCCACACAGGTGTCGCTGGTGTCTAGCAGAGACCTTAGTGTCCTCACGAAACCAGCTGATGTGACATTCTCAATCAGGTGAATGACTGGATAACTGTTAGGTCATGAATTCCTAATGCCTTCCCGACGCGCTCCAGCCCATTTCGATTCTTCGGTAGGATTTCTTCTCGTTTCCGGCATTATACCGTATACGACGAGCAAAGGACAACACGCTAAACGAAGCGCGGGAAAAGTAAACCAATGAAGGAGCCCTATCTTTTCAATGTTTAGCCTGCCTAGGGAGACATGCAACTACTTTTGCACAGGTTTTTTATTGATAAGTGGGAGAGGATGCCTTCTGTGCTCACCACACGAACGAGTCGCCATGCCCGTCTCGTCTCTCCCTTAGAAAAGCCGCTGGGTGCATGGCGGCGCATTGGGATCGAACCCAGAGTGTCTGTCAGGCATTCGTGACGGACTCGCTACCATGGTGTACCGAGTCCGTCAAACGGTGGTCAAGTGGCCTTTTGACCACTGCTTGATTATGGCGCGCATGCACTCCTATGCGGTTACTCCGCTGCCTCAAATGTGCGCCTTCGACATGACTATTTCACCGTCTTGCATGCGCGCGTGTAGACAAACCCGCGCGGCTACTTCAGCGCGTCGCGCGAACTCCTGTGCAAATTCCGGCACGGCCACCCCACCGCTTGGCTGAGGTTTGCTCTTATAGACTAACCAGTGGTTACGATGTTCGATTGCTTACCGGACCAGAGGTTGAGATGCTCGAGTGCTAACCGGACCAGTGGTTAGGATGTTCTAGTGCTAACCCGACTACTGGTTGAGATTCTCGAGTGCTAACCGGACCAGTGGTTAGGATGTTCGAGTGCTAACCGGACTACTGGTTGAGATTCTCGAGTGCTAGCTGGACCAGTGGTTAGGATGCTCGAGTGCTAACCGGACCAGTGGTTGAGATGCTCGAGTGCTAACCAGACCACTGGTTGAGATTCTCGAGTGCTAACCGGACCAGTGGTTAGGATGTTCGAGTGCTAACCGGACTACTGGTTGAGATTCTCGAGTGCTAACCGGACCAGTGGTTAAGATGCTCGAGTGCTAACCGGACTACTGGTTGAGATTCTCGAGTGCTAGCCGGACCAGTGGTTAGGATGCTCGAGTGCTAACCGGACCAGTGGTTGAGATGCTCGAGTGCTAACCAGACCACTGGTTGAGATTCTCGAGTGCTAACCGGACCAGTGGTAAGATGCTCGAGTGCTAACCGGACCACTGGTTGAGATTCTCGAGTGCTAACCGGACCAGTGGTTAGGATGTTCGAGTGCTAACCGGACTACTGGTTGAGATTCTCGAGTGCTAACCGGACCAGTGGTTAGGATGTTCGAGTGCTAACCGGACTACTGGTTGAGATTCTCGAGTGCTAGCTGGACCAGTGGTTAGGATGCTCGAGTGCTAACCGGACCAGTGGTTGAGATGCTCGAGTGCTAACCAGACCACTGGTTGAGATTCTCGAGTGCTAACCGGACCAGTGGTTAGGATGTTCGAGTGCTAACCGGACTACCTGGTTGAGATTCTCGAGTGCTAACCGGATCGAGTGGTTAGGATGCTCGAGTGCTAACCGGACTACTGGTTGAGATTCTCGAGTGCTAGCGGACCAGTGGTTAGGATGCTCGAGTGCCTAACCGGACCAGTGGTTGAGATGCTCGAGTGCTAACCAGACCACTGGTTGAGATTCTCGAGTGCTAACCGGACCAGTGGTTAGGATGCTCGAGTGCTAACCAGACCACTGGTTGAGATTCTCGAGTGCTAACCGGACCAGTGGTAGGATGTTCGAGTGCTAACCGGGACTACTGGTTGAGATTCTCGAGTGCTAGCCGGACCAGTGGTTAGGATGCTCGGTGCTAACCGGACCAGTGGTTGAGATGCTCAAGTGCTAACCAGACCACTGGTTGAGATTCTCGAGTGCTAACCGGGACCAGTGGTTAGGATGCTCGAGTGCTAACCAGACCCCTGGTTGAGATTCTCGAGTGCTAACCGGATCAGTGGTTAGGATGTTCGAGTGCTAACCGGACTACTGGTTGAGATTCTCGAGTGCTAGCCGGACCAGTGGTTAGGATGCTCGAGTGCTAACCGGACCAGTGGTTGAGATGCTCGAGTGCTAACCAGACCACTGGTTGAGATTCTCGAGTGCTAACCGGACCAGTGGTTAGGATGCTCGAGTGCTTACCAGACCACTGGTTGAGATTCTCGAGTGCTAACCGGACCAGTGGTTAGGATGTTCGAGTGCTAACCGGACTACTGGTTGAGATTCTCGAGTGCTAGCCGGACCAGTGGTTAGGATGCTCGAGTGCTAACCGGACCAGTGGT